>CABFVX010001114.1:38832-103318 GCA_902151425.1 Timema shepardi
GACAGGTGTAGGAATCACCGTAGAAATGTAGCAGGTTAAGAAAGAAAGTTTGATAGTTGTTGTATCGCTATTGAACGTTACAGTTAGGAAATAACTTTAAAATGTAGAATCTTAGAAACGAACTTTTCACCTTGTTTAAATTATGTTGGTTTTGAAAGCTTTTGTTTAGGTCATGAACGAGGGGCCTACATTTATTAGTTAAATGTATAGTCAACGAAAAGAGGAAATTGCGTTCGACTTAGAAACTTTTATGTTAACTTAGCTAACCTTGTGTTTGTATCACGTTGATCCAACTCTAATGTAAATTTTTAGTACTTTGAATTAACGTAAATGCAAGTTAAGTTCGTTCGATATGTCCTGTGAACATATGTAAAACTTGTTCTTAATTTACGCTTTGGAAGACCTTAAGTCTTGTTTTGGGTTATGAGTAACCAGCCATAACTTTATGTTTGAAGGACCTTAAGTCCAGCGTACTTCGTGAATTCCTGCGCAAAAGTCAATGTTTTCTTTCAGAATAGTAGCTATAAGATGTTTTGAATTAAGGCCGTCTTTCCCATGTTTGTTTAATACTTTTGATAATTAAAGAATATTTTGATCTAAACTTTGCTCTATTTCCAGTTGTTATTTTCCATGTATTGTTGCATCCTTCCTATCCTATAGTTTTAGGGGCCTTATCTATAGGATCGGCGGAGGGTGTAATAATTGGTTAAATTTCTTGAAGGGGGCACGCGCCCCCGCGCCCCTTCCTGGGTCCACCACTGATACATCAATGATCTATTTACACCATTTTAGACTCAATTGTCAATATTTATATATTTTATTGGTCAAAATTTATAAAAGATAAATTTAATATCAATGCGATGAACATCAGATGGTCATTCCCAAATAATATGCCGAAAGTTTTAACCAGAAATCAAAATTTTAATACTTTGGAGACCTAATATCGATATTTTTATTGGTCCAAATATACAAATGAAGACGTTAATACTTTAAAAATAAAATTATAAAATATAAAACCGTGATCCAAAAGCTGTTTTACGTATGTATAGGCCTACTGCGATTTGTTCTCGGGTTTGTTAGTGTATATTATATTTTAAGTAAATATATCCATTTTTAAACAATATAGCGAGAAGTTTGTGCGGAGTTCTGTACCATTTATTTACACTAAATACCTGGCTCAGCATTTGAGTAGTATTTAGGGTAAAAAGGTTAAGGTATTTAAAAAAAATTAAAAAGGGAAAAAAGGAATAAAGGGCAAAAATAGTATAACAAAAGTCTGATCAAATTTATTTTAAATGGATATAAAGGTTAAGTAAAAATGCTAAAAAACATAAAGGGTCAACGTAATTTTAAATGGCCAAAGAGGTCAATAAGGGGAAAAGGGCAAATGGAAATAAACGAAAAAACTCTCAAGGGGCGAAAAAAAATAACAATAAGTTTTAAAGATTAAAAAGAGAAACAGGTAAATCAATTAAAAAATTAAAACATCCATAAAGGTTAAAAGGGTAAAGGTGATCAAATGTGTGATAAGTTTTATTAGTATAAAAGGGAAAAAAGGAAACAAATGTTAAAAAGTTGTAAATTGTTCTGAAAGGGAAAAATGTATTTAAAAGTATAGCAAGGGTGAAAAGTGTAATAGGAGTGAAAAGGGTGAAATAGTTTATAATATTAAAAATGGTAAAAATGATAAAAAAACAGGGTAAAACGAGTAAAAAGTAAATCTAAACCTAATTTAGAAATTCCAGCTTTGAGGTGCACATTTTGGTGCACATGTGCTACAAATTTTTAATTTTCATATCTTCGTGTGTGTTATATATCGCGCAACACCCATGACAGACCGAAAGAGGTATTTTCAATTTTATTAATATAAAAAAGAGCACCTACTTTCCGCAACCAATTTTTCTCGAAAGAAGAGAGAAATACAATTTGAAAGCGCAAAACTAGTTTTAACTATAGGGTAATCTTTCTAGCATATTTTAAGTTCATGTTATAAAATGAAATAACAAAATTACAAAGAATTATATTATTTTCAATTTTAAAATACTATGTGATAGTCAATATTATATAACGGTTGAGATAAATATACTTTTTTGGATTTTTATAACTGTTTCTTGACTTATTTGTTAAATTGAATTTGCGTAAGTATCTCCATAGCTGTTTATACAGATTGTAGATTGAATTGATATTTAGATAAGCGTTTGGATTAATCAACAACATTTTCTAGACTTGAACAAATATATTTTAAATAAAATTCAATTTTATTGTTTGATTATTTTAATGTAAGAAAATGTGAATAATTATTTTGAAAATTTAAATAGTATGTTAAAATATTTTATCATTCAGATTATATTAAAAAAAAAGGTAAGTATATAATGTTTTTCTGTTCAGATAAATAATCGAAAAACTCAATGTCATTTTTAATATAATTACATCTTTGTTTATTGTGATCTTTGAAAGTCCACCTTATTATATCCTCGTATGTGTAATATTTCTTCAATGTTTCATATGGAACAATGTAATAAGAGGATTATTATTCTCCTATAATATGTTTAGCTCAACTACTCCACTAAACATCCCTAAAGTAGTAAGCAGTCATGACAGAAATACTGGGGGTAGAGGATATTACATACTGATGAGCTACATACCCTGTACAACTCATACGTTATTGTTAGAATAATCATGTCTCGTGGCTAACTGTGGGAAGGACATGCTTAATGAATGAGGGCCTAGTGTAGAACCTTGTTCAGGAGGCTACCACTGTGAAGACACCGTTGGACGCAGATGGCCCCAGGTACGATACGGCGATACGACAAAAGCGGTAATTCCCCACATTTCCAAGCGGTATCCTCGCCCAGTTGCCAACATGAAGTCAAGTTGATTGATGATCCAACCTCATTCCACATAATACTAGTTACGACAGTGTTCTTAAAATCGTTGTGGCATTCATTCCTCGACAGTACCTCCGTGATCAAGACTTAAATCTCAATGTTCGTCCATTTATGTGAGGATCTGAACGTTACACGCATGTATTTAATAATATTTGAACTTCACCAATTAACATTTTCACTTGACCAGCTTTCAATTTACTTTACTTGCGAGATTCCTTTTTTGAGGACACGTCGTTCTCTGACGACATCTTTAACTGAACATAAACCAAAGAGACCCAAAAAAATGTAATATCTCCAACGTGCGGCGGGATAGGGATAGGGTGTAATAAGGGGACTGGATATAACTAGCTCAAGATAGGGATAGGGTGTAATGAGGGGACTGGATATAGCTAGCTCAAGATAGGGATAGGGTGTAATGAGGGGACTGGATATAACTAGCTCAAGATAGGGATAGGGTGTAATGAGGTGGGATGGATAGGACTACCTCAAGATAGGGATAGGGTGTAATGAGGTGGGATGGATAGGACTACCTCAAGATAGGGATAGAAGTGGCTGTTTAATACCAGTGCGGCAATGACCATCTAGTTTATTATGCCATATAATAATAACTAAGTAGAGGACAGCAGTCCAGATAGCAATAATAATATAAAGTATTGTAAGAGGCGGGCCAGTTTGCGAAGCTTTGTTTAAGGTATAATCTTACAGTCTAACCCTATAGTCTCCACTATGGCACTATCATATGTGGAACCATTGTGGTAACAAGTAGGCTTATGATCTTTCAGTGTAAACCCGTGTGTTACATCAATTTTTAATTTCATATTCTATTATATCTGTCTTCCAAAAATAATTAGTGTTTTAAATTAATATGGTCAAACGTAAAAGGCTTTAACGACAAAAGTATAAACCATAAAGTTACACTTTTAAATAATTAGTTCATAGAGAGGTTTTGTTTCTTAAAGTAAATTACTTTATATCTGCCGAAGTTATAAATTATATATATGTCTACTTCATTTATTTTTAAGGGCTAATTTTGGAGGCATGAATTTGAGAGTAATTGTTAAATACGATGTAGCTCTAGTATTCATTAAATTTTGAATACAAGATGAAGAATGTCTCCGCTTTGAATGGTTGGTGTGTTAACAAGGAGGGCTCTGTGTTCTCATCTGTGGTCGGTAAATATTAGATGAATCAAAACTCCATTTACAATGAGTGCCTTAAATGATACACCTTAAACAATTTAACTAATATGATAAAATCCTGACCAAATTCAAACACACCTTAAATTATGCTTACAACAAGATTAAGTTAAGAAAAGTCTTGCAGATCTAAAAGTAAACTTTTTTTAAATTGCGTAAGAATATTTGGATGATTGAAATCTAGTACTTAAATGTGTGTGTGGCTGTTTATAGAAAATTAATAGATATAATGTTGATTTAAACCCACCTCGCTGGCCACGTGGTCTAAAGCGCGACTCTCGTGTTGGACTAGATTTCCAAAGACGGGGAGATCGAGGTCCGATCCCGGTCGGGTGCACTGAGTTTGACTTTTCTAAATTATCTTCTACTTTCCTTCCACACAAATGCTGGTGAACTTCATCGCAATTAAACCTTTCTAATCCTTAAAACACTAGTGTAATTAGTACATTAAGTACATATGCACACAACCCGAATGGGTGGTAAGATTAAGTGTTAAAAATAATAGTTTTTATTTAAGTTCTAATTTGATCAAATTTAAAATTAATAATTATAGGTTTGCCTATTATGATTTATTAAAAAACACTATCCAAGATAATTTACTTTATCCAATATTTCAATAATATATTTTCTATTAATATTAATTATGTTTTTCATAATTTGAAAACTCAGTGGAAAAACTATGTTTGTCTTATAGCATGCCTAACAAATTGTCTTATCTTAATTTTATTTAAAGATTACGATACTCTATTTTTAAGTCAAAGATTATTTCAATAATAACCAAAGAAATTCTATACAAAGTTGTATATTTAGTAGGCCTTTATATACGGCCGCTACGGTTCCTACAAGCAGGCTGGGCTCTATGGATTTAATTACTCTTAGAGCTGGAAAATTGATAGTTTGAAAAAAAAATGGTACTGGTATCCCAAATTTAACTAAAATGCATTTTATTTATTTTAACAGAATCTAGGGTTTTTTAAAATCTATGTATATAATTGATGAACCGTCATGTTGTGTTCCTGCATTAATTTTTTTCTTCTATTTTCCGAATTGTAGATATCTTATCCGTCGTTGGTCTATGATCTACACCGATGATCCACAATTATTTTCTCTGCATATGAAGTCGATCTTATTAAAATAATGTAAGTTGAATGTTATCGGATGTTGCTAGTTGTGAGGAGCATGTTAGTTGTCATGAGGAGGAACAAGATTAGGAATGAAGTTATCTGGGAGAGAGTAGGCTTACAGGGAGTACATGAGATAGTAGAGAAATCAAGACTGAGACGGTATGGGCATGTAATGAGGATCATGGAGTAAACGAGATAATAGAGGAAGCAAGAATGAGATGGTATGGACCTGTAATAAGGATCTTGGAGTACATGAGATAGTAGAGGAAGCAAGACTGAGATGGTATGGACATGTGTTGAGGATGTTGGAGTACATGAGATAGTAGAGGAAGCAAGACTGAGATGGTATGGACATGTAATGTGGATCTTGGAGTACATGAGATAGGAGAGGAAGCAAGACTGAGATGGTATGGACATGTAATGAGGATCTTGGAGTACATGAGATAGGAGAGGAAGCAAAACTGAGATGGTATGGACATGTAATGAGGATGTTGGAGTACATGAGATAGTAGAGGAAGCAAGACTGAGATGGTATGGACATGTAATGAGGATGTTGGAGTACATGAGATAGGAGAGGAAGCAAGACTGAGACGGTATGGACATGTAAAGTGGATCTTGGAGTACATGAGATAGTAGAGGAAGCAATAATGAGATTAGATGGACATGTAATGAGGATGTTGGAGTACATGGGATAATAGAGGAAGCAAGAATGAGATTGTATGGACATGTAATGAGGATCTTGGAGTACATGAGGTAGTAGAGGAAGCAAGAATGAGATGGTATGGACATGTAATGAGGATCTTGGAGTACATGAGGTAGTAGAGGAAGCAAAACTGAGATGGTATGGACATGTAATAAGGATCTTGGAGTACATGATATAGTAGAGGAAGCAAGACCGAGATGGTATGGACATGTAATGAGGATGTTGGAGTACATGAGATAGTAGAGGAAGCAAGACTGAGATGGTATGGACATGTAATGAGGATGTTGGAGTACATGAGATAGTAGAGGAAGCAAGACTGAGATGGTATGGACATGTAATGAG
The DNA here is from genome assembly GCA_902151425.1 of Timema shepardi. Classification (NCBI taxonomy): domain Eukaryota; kingdom Metazoa; phylum Arthropoda; class Insecta; order Phasmatodea; family Timematidae; genus Timema; species Timema shepardi. The sequence goes on from CABFVX010001114.1 coordinate 45,086, forward strand.
GATGTTGGAGTACATGAGATAGTAGAGGAAGCAAGACTGAGATGGTATGGACATGTAATGAGGATGTTGGAGTACATGAGATAGTAGAGGAAGCAAGACTGAGATGGTATGGACATGTAATGAGGATGTTGGAGTACATGAGATAGTAGAGGAAGCAAGACTGAGATGGTATGGACATGTAATGAGGATGTTGGAGTACATGAGATAGTAGAGGAAGCAAGACTGAGATGGTATGGACATGTAATGAGGATGTTGGAGTACATGAGATAGTAGAGGAAGCAAGACTGAGATGGTATGGACATGTAATGAGGATGTTGGAGTACATGAGATAGTAGAGGAAGCAAGACTGAGATGGTATGGACATGTAATGAGGATGTTGGAGTACATGAGATAGTAGAGGAAGCAAGACTGAGATGGTATGGACATGTAATGAGGATGTTGGAGTACATGAGATAGTAGAGGAAGCAAGACTGAGATGGTATGGACATGTAATGAGGATGTTGGAGTACATGAGATAGTAGAGGAAGCAAGACTGAGATGGTATGGACATGTAATGAGGATGTTGGAGTACATGAGATAGTAGAGGAAGCAAGACTGAGATGGTATGGACATGTAATGAGGATGTTGGAGTACATGAGATAGTAGAGGAAGCAAGACTGAGATGGTATGGACATGTAATGAGGATGTTGGAGTACATGAGATAGTAGAGGAAGCAAGACTGAGATGGTATGGACATGTAATGAGGATGTTGGAGTACATGAGATAGTAGAGGAAGCAAGACTGAGATGGTATGGACATGTAATGAGGATGTTGGAGTACATGAGATAGTAGAGGAAGCAAGACTGAGATGGTATGGACATGTAATGAGGATGTTGGAGTACATGAGATAGTAGAGGAAGCAAGACTGAGATGGTATGGACATGTAATGAGGATGTTGGAGTACATGAGATAGTAGAGGAAGCAAGACTGAGATGGTATGGACATGTAATGAGGATGTTGGAGTACATGAGATAGTAGAGGAAGCAAGACTGAGATGGTATGGACATGTAATGAGGATGTTGGAGTACATGAGATAGTAGAGGAAGCAAGACTGAGATGGTGTGGACATGTAATGAGGATGTTGGAGTACATGAGATAGTAGAGGAAGCAAGACTGAGATGGTATGGACATGTAATGAGGATCCTGGGGTACCTGAGATATAAGAGAGATGGGAGGAGCAGATAACAAATTGTTCAAGGAAGAGGAGAACAATGGTTTATTTTCCTAAGAGCTTCTGTAATTATTATTATAATTATTTTCTATTATTAGGTGTTTTGTCTTAAGAGAGTTCTATTCCTTTTGTCAACGATTTTTGACCCCCAATGCGCTCTGTCCTCGGCCTCCTCCCTCAGCTCCCAGAATTATTTCCATTACTTCAAGTCATCCAATATTTGAATCCTCCTTCTTCCTAAGATGGTCATATTCTCAAACAATATATAATTGTCTAATTTTTGTGTATATAAAAATTTGAATAACAAAAGAGATAAAGAACAATTTGAAAGTGTGCTTTTTAATCACTCTAAATATTTATTTGTGGTAATTAATATTTACAAAATTTAATAAATTCTTCTTCGATTATTTCGCCTATTCTCATACATATCTGAGATAATACAAGTTTTTAAATATATTTAATATTTATTAATCACTTTAAATTAATTGAATCAAATATATATTAATGGGCTAAATTGGGGGATACCCAGATTAATCGTAAAACTCTTGTGGTATTGGGGAGATCAGGGTTCGAGCTACAGCTAATTCTAATACCTGGATTTTTCTTTATAATTTTCCACATTCCCTTGACTCAAATGAAGCTACATTTCTTCCTCATTTCATACCTACTAGCATAATTGGAATGTGCATGATCTATATGGGTATTTGACCCGTTTCAAAACCCAAAGTGTAGATGTAATATATCCAAACAAACACGTGTCTCTAAACTGTCGCAATCGGCATACCACGAGTTTGTAAGAGTTTTCTTTCAACTGGTTTGTGTTTGAGACACTGCCTAGCATTGAAGCTGAATACCTCAAATAGAGCCACAACAAAACCTTGCTTGATAATATATGTATTATGTTTTATGCTAAAAACAAACTTAACATTCATAAATACTAATTATAATGATACTTGAAATTTAGTTATCCTGAAAATATAACATTTTTAATGGATATGATTTTTTAAATAATTTCCCGTGTTTAATAATTATTGAAATAAAGCCTCTATACTAAGCTTAACTTAAATTTTACTTGATCATATCCAGAGAAAGTATTGTAATCGTGAAAAATATATCTTGAGAATATGATGAATCTTTACGTTTTATCTGAGCACAAACCCAAAAAGCACATACAATCCTGTTTTTCTTTCTGTCTGTCCTTGACCTAGGCCTACAAAACTGTTTGATGGATTTGTTTAAACTTAATATATAGGTATTATAGGGCTATACCACAAAATGATTTTTGGTTATTCTAGACCTTCAATTAAGGGTAGTTTACTAAAGTCTGATTTTTTTATCTCAACATTATTCGAAATAAGCTGATTTTCTTTAAATTCATGATATCTAAGATTTGTTTGATATAACAAATAGAATTAAGTAACTGGTTTTTGGGCAAAAATTAATTGAAGAGCTGTTTACAAATGAGACATTTTTGAAAATTCTAATTATTTTAATTATAGCCCTAATATTTTTTAATATGTATATTTGAGGATTGGTATGACCAATAATAATGTATAATTATTTTAAGGTACATTTTCATATATGGGTAGTTTACTGATAACTGATTTTCTACAAACTTGAAACTTGTCTAATGGCCTTAACGATGTATTTTCAAATGGGTATATTGAAAGTGTTTTTCATAATAAATTATATTGCATTGTGACTTTTTGAATAAAAATTCGTTTGGCGATAGTTATCAAAAGACTAATCTATTAAAAATTTAAAATATTAAAAACATTACTAGTGATTTGGCTACAAATGTTTCTATTGGGAGTGTTTGAGATTAAAATTATCACTGTATACTGATTTGGGGGATATGAGTATTTTAGAAAGGTTTGATTATGGCTTACATAAAAAAGTGTTATTTTGAAAATATCTCTTATGAATTTGTATAAAAGGATCTCTAGGGAGCGGTTGATCTCCCAAATAACACTGCTTTTTTTATATAATAGTTTACCGGGAACTTGTTTATTTTAAATTTTTAATCTATATATACTACTATACTATGAAGGGCAATTTTCTTCAAAATTGATAACGGAAGAAGACTTTATATAATAATATTAATAAATAATGTATATTTATTTTTCACCAATAAATTATTAAACATATAGTTTACTTAAGGAAAACTTTACTAATTATTTGAATTAATTCAAAATTGGTATTAAAAATTGGGTTCAAATTGGATATCGAGGAGTTTTTTTAAAATCATAAATAAGAATATGTTTATGTTTTTACTAGCTACAAATAATTTTAGGATGGCTTACAAATAAATTTATATTTTAAAACTTGAACTAAAAAAAAAACATGTTCGAACAATTTGGTTTCAAGTTTTTAAACAAAGTGATTTTATTGTGACTTAAAAGAGGATGTGTTTTTTAGGAGTAAAACTTATTTAAACGTAGTTTACTGAAAATACAATTTTGAACATTTTCTTTGAAGCTCTAGTACTTAATAAGAGAAAGTTAGAGCAATTGTATAGTACCATTTATTTTTCTTAACACCGCGTCTTTCACCCTTTCGGTTTATACTCGTCTCTACTAATAACGCTAATGTGCTGAGGATGACTCGGGTTACATTTAAAAATAGTGTAGGCCTAAACGCATTATCGTGGGGGGAGAGTAGAACCAAATCTATGAAACAACCCTGAGTATATCCCACTGTGTCTAGAACCCAAATCTTCCAGTCATCAGTCTTACGGGCCCCAACACTGAAACCCTGAGTACATCCCACTGTGTCTAGAACCCAAATCTTCTCGTCATCAGTCTTGCGGGCCCCAACACTGCAAACCTGAGTACATCCCACTGTGTCTAGAACCCAAATCTTCTCGTCATCAGCCTTGAGGGCCCCAACACTGCAGCCCTGAGTACATCCCACTGTGTCTAGAACCCAAATCTTCCCGTCATCAGCCTTGAGGGCCCCAACACTGCAACCCTGAGTACATCCCACTGTGTCTAGAACCCAAATCTTCCCGTCATCAGCCTTGAGGGCCCCAACACTGCAAACCTGAGTACATCCCACTGTGTCTAGAACCCAATTCTTCCCATCATCAGCCTTGAGGGCCCCAACACTGCAAACCTGAGTACATCCCACTGTGTCTAGAACCCAAATCTTCCAGTCATCAGTCTTACGGGCCCCAACACTGGAACCCTGAGTACATCCCACTGTGTCTAGAACCTAAATCTTCCAGTCATCAGTCTTACGGGCCCCAACACTGCAACCCTGAGTACATCCCACTGTGTCTAGAACCCAAATCTTCCCGTCATCAGTCTTACGGGCCCCAACACTGCAACCCTGAGTACATCCCACTGTGTCTAGAACCCAAATCTTCCCCTCATCAGTCTTACGGGCCCCAACACTGAAACCCTGAGTACATCCCACTGTGTCTAGAACCCAAATCTTCCCGTCATCAGTCTTGCGGGCACCAACACTGCAACCCTGAGTACATCCCACTGTGTCTAGAACCCAAATCTTCCCGTCATCAGTCTTGCGGGCACCAATATTGCAACCCCAATATTAGGGTTCAACATTTAATAAGCCCTCCTCGGTGGCATAGTTAGCTAACGCACTAGTTTTGTGTTGATATAGACTGCCGAGGACGGGGAGACCGAGTCCATCGCTTCTTCTCTTATCACGTTTAAAAATAAACGATTGCTTTTACATAATTAAATAAGTTAAACCTAATGAATGAAAAGGAAGGAAAATGCATCACAGAAATATAGAAGTATAACAAATAAGTTTATTAAAAGGTAAACGAAAAGATATAGAATTACAAATGAGTGACAAGATTTAAATTCAATTAATTAATTATAAAGATATTCTATTATCTAGATAGAAAAGATTAGGTATGATTACTTTGTCCACAAAGAACCGACAGTAGTTAGACATAACATTTTGTTTAGTTAAATAGCTCTAGCAATATGGATATTAGTTTGAATCAGCTGTCACAGCTCAGCAACAGTAAAAAAAAGGAATTAAGTTTTAGGCAATAAAAAAAAGGACAGTCTAGCCAGGTTCATACCAAACTAATTCCTTAGAGGTGCTATCATGAAAAATAGTGAAACAATTGAAAATAGAAACATAGCATCAAATCCTATATTTTTAGAGTTACTAAGAATAATATAATTTAAGTTAGCTAGCTTGTATTAACCCTCGTGGAGAGTTACGTAAAACAAAAGAATAATATCCTATAAGAGGAGCTTCCATTTTAATCGTACAAATAACAGATGGCTAACAATCAGGCATCTACACAGTATTTTAATATGGCCGGTCGTTTCCTGATAAGTTCTGCTAGAGCAATCAATATTAAATTTATAAATATACCTCTTACTAGGGCATACTAGTGCAAACCATCTTTGAACACTAGGATAAATATGAAGGGGGCCGAAAAGTAAGCATTATCTTCGCGGGCCACTATTTCAATCTAGTAGTTCTCCCACAGGTTGCACACCGTAAATGGCTACATAAACAAGGGTGCAATAGTGACTGCAACCAGTCACTGACCGAACAAGGCCAAAGAAGAAAATATTATATGATATTTTTGTTGCCCTAAAGAGATTCTAAACGAGATCATTCCTTTTAGGATGCTATAAAATATATCAATATCTTAAAAAGTAAATCAACTTCACGGACTCATTATACTCAATCACCTGGTCCTATACATATGTAGAGCATAGAGCCCATATATTTAATCTATGCCTTATGGACATATGGGAATAATCGTCAGACAATTTGGCTAAAGAAACTATGTCTGATGGATGTAGAGAATGACTCTAACACAATACACTATATTCTGAAAATTGAAAAATGACACCTGGACACAAAGATCAAACCCGAGACCTTTGGCTTAGAACGACAATGCTCTAACCATTGAGCTATCCAGAATTCGTCCCGTTCCCAGGGTCATTCTTCACTCATATTTTTAAGGCAGAGTCTATGATGGACGTGCGGAAACCATCGGCTACTTATGTGTGATTTATTTTATTAAGATCACAAGATTTCAGTTAATGCAGCCACCTCCAACTCAGAGTTGGCTTCATACTGCCACTTGTACAATTATTATAATTTTACGAATAAGTAATAGCTTCAGCTATTTGATTCTTACAATACACCATGTCTGGTGGACATAGAAAGTAAAGCAAGACATTCTAATACACGATACTATGTCTGAAGGACATAGATAGCAACGCCAGACATTCTGACATGATACTAAATATTTCTCAGAAGAGGCTTCCTCTGTGACGCGGTGGTGAGACCAACGCCTGACACATCGTGGCCACCAGTAGTCTTTGGTGCTGAAGTTGTATGGAGTAGTTCCTCCTCCGGTGAATTAATACAATGGAATACAAAAGAATGTGATCCACGGGGAATCTGTTATATAGCCACAGAACTGGCCCGGTCTACAATAGTAGATCTCAAGGGGGGGAGGAGAGAGTTGTGAAACAAATCCACTTCCTCACTAGCGCTGTCAGCAAGAGTGGCGAGCAGATACAATGATCTTTCTTTTCTTCGACGTGTACCCTTCGGTCAAGATGGGAAAATGCTCGCGATGCCGAAATGGTCCACTGGGGCAATGTTCCTTGACGCTTGGGCGTTTCTCGGTAACATCAATTCACAATGAATCAACATCTGTCACATCTTATTGGAATAAATAAGTACTTGTTATCTTGTTTTAATTGTATTTATGGAATTTTGATAGTTTCTTTTTAAATATCTTATTGTTGATGTTATATTATATAAATGACATGCTACAGAGGTTCGAATCTCACTCGGATGAACTTGGGGTGGTTTTGCCCGACTGATTTTCCACTCTCCATCCATGCAAATGCGAGTTCACTAACTTTATATTTATCCTTACCAATTCCTAGCCTATTAGCACAATTAGTACTTAAGCGTACAACCTGAACCGGTAGTAAGTCGCGCTGCTAAGTATTAAGTAGTTTATTGTTAACATTTAAGATTTTTTTTACGTCCCGAGTATTTCAGCGGTGATAAGCGAACGAACACTCCCGACTATGTCCAAACACTCCCGACTATTTCCGAGCACTCCCGACTATGTCCGAGCACTCCCGACTATGTCTGAACACTCCCGACTATGTCCGAACACTCTCGACTATGTCCGAGCACTCCTGACTCTATCTGAACACTCCCGAAATAGTATTTTCCTCCTTGTCTACTAGACTAGTCATTTGGCGGTTCAAGGTAAATTTGTACAAAAACGTAATATTTTTCTTCACTTATAAGGTACAAATAGTTAAAAAAAAAACTTAAAATACGTGTTTATTTTATTAATATTCAATAATTTAAAATATAGAAATTTTATTTATCATTTTATGCTCTTGAAATAATTTTATAGCTTTACATACATACATACATACATACATACATACATACATACATACATACATACATACATACATACATACATACATACATACATAACATGCATACGTATATATACACACATATACATACATAAACACGCCATTCCCCTGCGGGGTAGGCAAGACACTACGCATCTCTCAAAAGACAACTCCGTACTTAATCCATCCTTACTAATTTTCTCCATACTTCCCTATCCTTGCATACTCCCATAACTTCAACAACATCCACACACTGGGTCATACATGCTATTTTATTATTAAGATTCTTAATGTTTCTCTTTTTCAGACATTCGTCTACAACATTAACCACGTCTTACATGATTTACCTCTTCCTTTTGATAAATACTCACTTACATTATATGCTTGCTTTATCATTCTATTCACACAGATACTCTTAACATGTCTAAGCTAGCGAGTTATGTTTATTTCACATTTAACTTTTGTATTCTCTTTCAAGCCACTTTCCTTCAGCACGAGTTTTTCCACATACACTTCTTAGATATCTCATTCCAACTGCATTCCCCACACTCCTGTGTTTATCCTGACAAACACACGCTTCACACCCATTACACACTTTTATAAACTCCCATCTTTACCCTTTTCAATACGACTTCATTTTTAGCAATATTTCATATACATTCAACAACTCTCCAAGATGTTGATTTCAACCACCCATACTTTCATATTTACAAAACATTTTACTCAGATACACAAAATTATTAAATTGTTCTAACAGATTTCCGTGTATACTAAGTTGGCAACCCTATCTTTATCCGTCTTTATAAAAACTATCACTTTGTTTTGGAGACATTTATTGAAAGATTGATTCTGCCTGTTACCTTATTCAATCGGTCTAATTCATTCTCGTATATTAATAAGGCATCATTTGCATTTAGCGCCACAATCACGTTCAATTGTCAATTTGTACATCAACCCTGTCCTCACATATAATGTTTATTATAAGTTAAGCACTATGCATGGATATAAACCCGGTCTTATCTATGAAAATCTAAGCTCTAATGAAACCAACATGTGTATTTTTTATTTTTCAAACAACACTTTACCTAGGTACAAATGAGAATATGAAACAACCAACAAAAATATATTATATCTTTGTATTTGATACTTAATATAGACTGTATTTCCGCACATCCATCACAGACTCTGTCTTAAAATATGAGTAAATAATGTGCCTGGGGACGAGAAGACTTCTTGGTAAGAGCATTAGTAAACTAAGCCAAAGTTTCCTAGTTAGATTCCAGTGTCAAGGTTTCATTTTTATATTTAAATAATAAAACATTTAGATGAGGCTATTATCGGACTTAACAGCTATAAGAGTGTTGCTATTCTATATCTCCAACTATTTTGTTTAAAATGTATATCTTGAAGTCGTTTAAACGCTCAAATAAAACTTTTTAATATTCATTATTTTTATAATGCCTTTAACTATTTGGTCCACAACTGCTATATAGTAAGTATTCTAAAATAAACTTAAGTTTGTGTATTTATTTCATCATATTAATTTACTAATTCTCGATTTAAGAAAATTTGGAGCTTAGAACAAAGATTTTTTTCAAAATTTGAACCTAGAAATTATTTTACGTGATAGATAAATACAATAATTTAAAGATACTTTATATGTAAATAGTTTGTGAAATGGTTTAAAAATGGTCTTGATTATTTAGTAAAAATGGATATCTGGGAATGATTCATTATTATAAATAATTATATTATTTTTATATTTACAAATTAAAAATTATTTGAAAGTACTGAAGTAAGCGAAAATTTGAAATTTGTTAAAAAAATTTGAATAATTCTCTTTAGAATTTATATCTTAAGTATAGTTAATGTGATTAACCAGATAATAGTTTATTTGTCTAAGAAAATCTTATTTAAGGGTAGTTATGAAATCTTATTTTTTAATGTTTTGTTCAAGGCTTAGCCACCTATAAATGCATAGTTCTAAGCAAATATTTTTGTTAAAAATCTGATTTAATAATTCAATATGCTAGTTTCTTATTTATTTGAGTAAAATATATGGATATCTTTAATAATTTTTATCGAATTTTACAAATATAAAAATAATCAATCAAATATTTTCGTAAACATTCTTCTATTTCAATGCATTTTAAATGGTAAATCTAAGTGATTTTTTGGATTGGATGTGCTCTTTTCACATGTGGTGGCTACTGCATTTGGCACATACTATGAAGCTTTCTCTATTTTGAGTAGGGGAGGTAGAGGGAGGGGGGCAAATGTGTACCGTTATTTAATTCTATGTGAATTTCAGCCGTTATCCTGCAGATTTTGAATTTTTCTTGTCCCCCCACACATTTTACATGGTATTGATGATATTTTCTGGTAGATTTTTGCTATTTTCTACTCTAGTATTCATATAGAATGTAATAAGCTCTCTTACAAGATCTTTAAAAAAAAGATTCGACTTTTCTTCGACACACACTCGTATTTTTAATGATGCACAATATATTTCAAATAGGCTTTCAAGATACCTACATCAAGAATATCGTGCCACTAAAGGTCATTTCCTTTTTTGATGTTTACAAGTTAATGTTCGAACCATTTGATCCATAGAATCAAATCAACTTTTTGTGATATTTTAATAAATAATAGTTCCACGTTTTTTCTTTTTATGTTCTTGATTCGCTGATTCTTCACTATACATTGAACTTCGAAGTACTACAGCACATCCCTTCTTTTGGGACATGGCTCACCCTTGTGACTTTGTCCTTGAACCAAAATTGAGAACTGTAAACTTCACGAGCCTTAGAACGCTTCATGATTGGTGGAATATCTGGATTATTTTGACGAATGGTGCCAGAATGATCAAGATTTTGAAGAATTTTTCCAACAAAGAACACGCTAGGGAAATAATAATCCATTGTTATATTCCGACCAAAGTTTCGAAATTCACCACAAAGAGTGTTTATAGTAGTTGATCACAAATTTCTTTGTAGATCATCTCCAGGCTGTTTATCTGTGTAACGTAACTTGTTGAACTTTACGGAATCGCATACCCAAAATATTTCACGCCATACTTTCCAGTATTACTAGGTATATGCTCAAAATCTTTCAGCGTCTCCTAAATGGGAAAAGCTGCTATTCTAATGTTACTGATTGATGAAGAACAAATACATTTTGACCATTTGAAAGAATATGTCCCAGATGTGTCTGAACGTGAAAATCTCTTATACTTATATAATACAATCTCAGGAAACGATGCATAGCTTAAAAACTACCAACACACATTGTTGAAAGATACACAGATTTTGAAATTGATCCTCAAAAGGCTTAAAAATTAATGTATCTCTCTCTGTTCGTTTCGTATCCATCAATTAGTATGAGACCACAAAACGCCAATATCTTTTCTTTTTTAGCTGCTTCCAAATTTTATTCTTTGAAATAGCAAAATACTTGTCTTTTCTAGGTGTATTGTTGCAAGTTTCACTTATTATATAATCTAAAACTAGAATATTTCAGGCATAGTTTGGAAACATTATTACAATACCTTGTTTTGGGCCTGCGATATTTTTTATTATGTTGGCTGATTGTGCCTTTCTTTGGATTGGGGGAATTTCCCTCCACACTGTACCATTTAGACCTATCCAAGTAATTTGAGAACAAATTACACTGTCATTCTCTGTATTAGACTTCACTTGTTTCCTCCTCACTGCTTTCCCCTTGTTCTGGAGACTAATTTTATTACAGCCTCGAGAAAATTAAATAGAAAGATGAAACTCCACATCTTCATCTGCCAACTTGGACAACTTTGATAAATAGGGAATAATCTATTCTTCTAAAATAGCTCTTAGTGCTTCTTCGCAACCTTTAGAGGATTTGCGTTTTATCACGTTCCTAAACAAAGAGTTTAGTTACCATATGTCTATGATTCAATACATACATTTTAATAGTATAATATTTAGCCACTGAATATTATGTGTACATCATCACACTATGGTAATTCTTTTTATAATAGCCTATTAAATTCTACACAATACTGGTTTAGTAAAATTACACCTTGAATGATATAATACTTACAAAGGTGTTAAAATTGCGTAGGAATAATAATTAGTGTAAATCAAGATATTCTTTAGTTGATTATTCTCTCTGTCAACTAGCATTGAACTAATTGAACACTTTCGCATTACTTCCGAGAAGTATATTTTTCTACACACGACCAATTTAGCTAACAGCAAATAAAACAATCAAAATGTTTTCTATAAAACCTTACACGAATGTACCCAACGTTGACACTCAATGATTTTCAACTGTTTTATCAGAGTAAATAGAAATAAAAGAAGAGAGGATGTAAAGAAAGGGGTAAATGGGAGGGAGTTAAAGGATGAACCTCTAACAATGCACAGGATGAACCTCTAACGATGCGCAGGATGAACCTCTAACAATGCGCAGGATGAACCTCTAACAATGCACAGGATGAACCTCTAACAATGTGCAGGATGAACCTCTAACAATGCAATGAACCTCTAACAATGCGCAGGATGAACCTCTAACAATGTGCAGGATGAACCTCTAACAATGTGCAGGATGAACCTCTAACAATGCACAGGATGAACCTCTAGCAATGCGCAGGATGAACCTCTAACAATGCACAGGATGAACCTCTAACAATGTGCAGGATGAACCTCTAACAATGCACAGGATGAACCTCTAACAATGTGCAGGATGAACCTCTAACAATGTGCAGGATGAACCTCTAGCAATGCGCAGGATGAACCTCTAACAATGCACAGGATGAACCTCTAACAATGCGCAGGATGAACCTCTAACGATGCGCAGGATGAACCTCTAACAATGCGCAGGATGAACCTCTAACAATGTGCAGGATGAACCTCTAACAATGCACTGGATGAACCTCTAACAATGTGCAGGATGAACCTCTAACAATGTGCAGGATGAACCTCTAACAATGTGCAGGATGAACCTCTAACAATGCACAGGATGAACCTCTAACAATGCGCAGGATGAACCTCTAACAATGTACAGGATGAACCTCTAACAATGTGCAGGATGAACCTCTAACAATGCACAGGATGAACCTCTAACAATTCACAATGTTTTTTTTTCATTGAAATAACAGTCTTGTTTACGCGATAGCACTGAGTTCAAAGCACAATGTAGCCACCAACAGAAGTGTGTCTGAAATACACTAAGATGGCGTAGTACGTGAATTATTAGTTTTAATTTAAATTTTATTATAAAAACGTATACAAGCAATTTTGAAATTGTGTTCATTAATGTCTAAGTGAAGAACTCCTAAGCTAATAAGGCTGTAAATCTGGAGGTTTTACAAATAAAATGCTGTGAAATTTGACATCGAATCGGGATACCCATGAATGTATCATGCATGATATACTTTTTTATAAAATTATTATTATTAATATAAATATTTTTACTAAAATAATTATTTTTATTATTATTACTAATCTGTTATTATATTTTATATTGATATCTAATCTACGTAAAGTAATGAGCATTTTAGTACACAAATATGTAACATACATAAGGAGCATTTTTTAAAATTATTAATCAGTGGTTTCCAATTTAAATGCTTGTATGTGAAGAAATAATATATTATGATGTTAAAGGTTTACTACAGCTATACAATTTTTAATCAAAGATAGCCATAGTTAAATCTTTTGTAATAAGTTCTGTAACTAACTTAAAACTTAACACAATGCTATTATTTGGAACGGATTTGTTAAGTTCAAGGGTATGTATTTGAATATGGTCGTAAATACCACCTGCTACGGGTTCTATTCTCATGTCTAGGTGCAATCTTCAAATATATTTAGATTATTATTTTATAATACATTACTGTTAAAATAAATACAGGTTTTTGGAAATAGGGTGGGCTCTAATGCCAAACTAAAATATATAAATTTATAAATATTCTATTAAATTTTATAATAGCGCGTTTTCCTACCGGTTTCCGGTCTCTGGGTTCATTTCTCACCTTATATAAAATAATTATCGGGGTGAAATTAGGCTTTGGTCATCTGTACAGTGATACATTGACGGGTGGGAGACTGGGTGTTGTGTTGGGTTATAAGAGTAGTTTTTGTGTATGTCATGCTCTGGTCCAGAACATTCACTTTGTATACATACGAGTATAGATAAGGCCTGTAAATATATATATGTATATACATATATATTTAAAATTTATAAAAATAACCTTGCGTAGAGCTATTCAATTTGTTGGAGCACTTGAATTTAGTTTAGTCTTCTATTTTATATAAATAAAGATGGGGGAAGAGGGATCATTATTATTACATGTTTATGTTTATAAGACTACGGGTGTGAGCGATTATGTCCTGTCTGCATAGGAGCAGTGTGTATCCCGAACTAATGTAGTTTTTATCAAAACTATGCTTTCACATACACAATTATTTAGAGTCTGGAGCAGCGGTTCCCGACCTTTTTCCTCTTGTGTACCCCTTGGCAGCCCATTTCCACCAATTGTGCCCTTAATATTAGCAAAATGTTTAATTACTACAGTAATAGTTATTTTTAATTTATTTGTTGCGGCTTAGAATAAATGGTCTAATATTGGAATTAAAAACAATGTAATTATAAGGTAAAATTTATTTTTACATATAAAAATCAAAAGTTACAATAAAAGCTAACGCAAAAACTATTTTATGTTTGTAATTAAAGTCATTTTCTCAAGGTCAAATATATAAGAAAAGAAAACCCTCACCGCTCCTCGCCATATCGTTAAGTTAATTTCATAGCTTTTGACTGATTTTTGTCTCACAATGCTGGTATATATAGCACTTTCCACCATTATTAAAATAATTTCACGTACTCCCAGACTTCCTGTCACGTTCCCCTGGGGGTACGTGCACCCTACATTGGGAGCCGCTGGTCTAGAGCATAGTTTCTCTATCTTTATACAGGATGGTACCATTTGACTCGTCCCCGGTATTTCACGCCAGTCTTGCTATGAAAAGTCCTATATCCATGTGTTTTGAGTTTAGGTAACACTAGGTAGAGAATGTACTAGGAATAACAAAAACACTATTTAATCACTAAAAATGTATCGTAGAAACACAAACTTAATCTTAACTAAATCGATTAACCCGGATGGTTAGTATGATGTTGCGCTAAAAACAACAACTAAATCAATCATATTTTTCTAGTGGTGCATACTTAGTAGTACACCTAGGAGACCTTGCTGCACCATCGGGTGCGTCAGCACCCCATTGAGAACTTGTGGCCTAGACTCTAGAATAGTGTTTCCCAAACTGTGATACGTATACCACCAGGGATACGTGACATAACCCTGAGCTTTATGATTAATAGAATACCACTGGATATTTATTAACATTTGGAGCGGCCGTTTATACTTTGCAAGACAGCATATGATAGGTATTCCCCTTTTTTACCGTACGTTACTTAGGCCATGTCCCCAAAATGGGTACACAACTGGCCAAAGTTGGTGAAACATTGATATGTATTATTTGAGATTTCACAAACCAAGGGATGATAATGCTTTTAATCCAACCCAAATTTTATTCGCTCCTAAATATGAATGTTACAATATAATTAAAAAATATTAAGATCTAAAAAATCCTAGAAATTTAGTTATCACTATGACCTGATTGAATTTCGTGATATATTACTTTGTGTACATATAATAGATGCGTATTTACTAATATTTTATTAGCCTTTATTACAATATAATATCCTCAAACAATTTACAATATTTTATTTTATTAAATGTACTATCATGGTCCACCATTAAATACCATTGTTGAATGAGATTTGATTGTTGTGGCTTGCTAAATTAGATCAGCTATGTGTATTTTTATCTTTATGAATACATTGTAACAATTTTAAAATTGTTACTTGAATATAAAATTGTAGAGCTATATAACAAACTCCAAGCTTCATTACTTCAAAATATATGAGTAAATTTTTTTGGAATTCATTGTTTAAAGGTAAAAATTAGAATAGTATATATTTAAGATGCTAATGTATATTCAACGTAGTCTAAACTCTTTTAAAATTAACTTTATTTCAAACTATACACATATTATTTAGCTAAATTTTAAAATAATTGATTTAGAGTTACATTTTCTTAAACATATTTGGACTCAGATAAAATGTATGGAATTTTTGATAAGATCGTATTAATTGTTGATGCTCTTTCACTAACCACAAATATTAATTCTTAAAATTCCAAAGAAAATCTTGAGGTTAAATAGATTTTATGAACGAAATAAGGAAACACCAAAAATATAATGTAAGACATTAAGGTTATTATTTATTCTAGTTTAAGATATATTGAAATACTTTTTTTTAAATGTTTTTGGACAATCTTAATTTATTTAGTAAATTTACGCCAAATTTATATATATGACCATCTGAATGGAAGAACGGAATAAATATTATGTCCACTCAACCTTTTACTTAAACTTTTTAGATAAAAATACGCTATCGACTAGGTTTTATGTTAAAAATATGTTTTGTGTTAGAATTACTATCAAAGGGAAATGCTTTAACTGGTTAAAGTTTTGATGAATTAATTCAATAGTGATTAGGGATGTATTTTTAAAGCACACATGTGCTACATAGCTTCTAGTTACATTGGTGTGTTTATAGTCGTGTGTTACATAACACATGATAGTTTAAACCATGAATGGACAAACTACGAGCTGCGGGATGATTTTTTTAAAAAATGGATTGTTTTGTGAAACAGACTTAACAAGAAGCTAAAACCATACCTAGGTAGGAATTTCCAATCTTGGTAAATCATGCTTAGAATATATTGCGATATTTGTATCTTGGTATTCAGAGAGGTGTTTTTAACCATGAAACTTAGGAAAAGGAGTATTAGAAACTGACATACGTACGAGCATCTTTCCTCCCTCTTGAGAATCACCTCCTCATAGCTCAACCCCGTTTATAAAAATGTGTTGGATACTCACTAAAAATTCACTCATGTTACACCAAACCACTAATGTATTTATGATTGTTATACATTCTCAATGTATTTAAACTTATTTATGTCAGTCTACCATGTGTGTTTATTAATATTTTTTACTTTCTAGATATCTTACAGATAGAGAAAGTATTGTTATCGTAAAAAAAAATCGAACTCAAGATTTTGATGAATTTTGATCCACCAAATCCGAAAAAGTAGTTTTGAATTTCCGTACATCTGTTTATCTGTCTGTACCTCCAACTAAAGCCTAAACTATTTTACCGATCAGGCTAGAACTTGGTATCATAGGTTTGCTCTGAGGGATTTTTGGAATTGGATATCTAACCCTAAAATTAAGGGTTGTTTACTGAAGGGTGGAAAGAGAAAAAATCGATTTTATCAAAATTGGTTCAAACGATTTTGATTAAAATTCTTATCTAGGCACTGATTAAGATTATAAACAAAATGGTTATTTTCATTTTCCTATGAAAATGGTTTTTAGGGTACTTTACATAGAGGATATTTCCAATCTCCGAAACTATTTGAGATACTAAATAACTTATCGCCGCAAAATTGTAGTATTATTATAAATAAAAAACTTTGATTTGAAATATATTTTTATAAAACCAATAGTTTCAGAGATATTGGCCAATATAATAATACAATTTTGTGAATTTTAGTTATACATAGATATTAATTGTTTTAACGCAATGATTTTCTAGTTCCATAGCAAATAGATAAGTAAATCCATAAAAAGTTATGTTCTTTTTAGTTTAACCTCTTAGGGGCAATGTTTGTACAGCAATGATCTATCTCTATCATTTCATACATTTTAGACTCAATAGTCAATATTTACCTTTTATATTGGTCTAGATTTATAAATGAGGAATTTAATAAAAATGCGATAAACATAAAATGTGCAGCCCCTAATAAACTGTTGAAAATTTTTAATGGAAGTCGAAATATGAATACAAAGTATTGACCCTTGTAGAACCAATATAGATTTTTTTTTGTCCAAATATACTAGTGAGTACTTTAACTATTTTCTAAAATAATAATTAAATTTGAATCTGGGGGTTGAAAAAATTTAACATAAGTATAGCGCCATTTTTTCTCTGGTTTGCTAGTGTATAGTATTTCGTTTCACATATATTACGATCTTAGAGTAAATATCTCCATATTTAAACAATGAAGTGAGAAAGTCTATGTGGAGCTCCGTACCGTTTATTATGAAGTCTGTAGGAACAATTTATGAAAAAAAAAACTTTGACCCGCAATTATTTTTTCCATGTTGTCCTTGAGTAAGTTTACAAAAAAAAAGATGTAAATTATCCATACAATACTCTATGATTATATTATTTTATTTGTATTTAATAACTACATTTGTATAATATCTCTAAAATGGTTTTCATAGAGAGCTAAGTAAGTCCTTTGCAAGTTTGTTCTTGTGATAATGTGTTGGTGTGTATTACCTTTGTCGATTCTTAACGTACCATTTCTTAGAACCCAGCTTTAAGGATCAATACTGGTCACTAATGATGGGCTGTAAATAACGTTCCTTTTTTCCCAGGGTTTCCAACAACAAGTATCATTACAGAAAAAATATGTTACTTTCGAGGGGGAAGAAGCAATTCCCGGTTAGTCTAGCTGGCCGATAAAAACTTATGATGCAGTTACTGTTTACTAGCTTTTAAATAAAGATGCTGAAAGCCCAAATCTCCTACACCTTGTATTATACTCACACGGTACAGATTACTATATTATATAAAAAACTAAATTAACAGAGGTCATCACACAGTTTTTGTGCTATGATAAAGTAACATGACACCTATCAAATTGATAAAGATAAAATAGACCAAAGAGCATACAGACTAACTATAATTTTTATATATATATATCCTTGTGTGTACTAGTATACGTAGACTATTGGGGATATTTGATTTACTAATTTAAATACAAAGTATGACAAGATTGATTTTAAGGAAATTCACCAACATCATCTAGGATGAAAACATGTGAAAAAAACGTTTAGATAGTGATTGACATAATAAGAACCTATTCAGGTAGTCAGATATGTATTAAAACTATTTCTCTTGCTTATCGTCCAAGTCAAATAGGGCTATTGAGATAGCTATTTATTCGTTTGAGGACTTAGTTATTCTAAAATATCATTTTTCAATCGTTCCTCTTGGACTAGCCCATAGGGGCTCTTAAAAGTCGCTAATACAGCCTTACAAAGTGAATCATTGATCCAAATATTGAGCGAATTAGTATTCGAGAATGGGGATATCATATACAGTTATGTGTAATATCATGACTATAATGTAACTAAGATTTAAAAAATAGATAAACTACACTAATAGTAGCCATTCGCTTACAGCCTATTGATATAGTATTTAAAACCTAGGAATTTTTTTGCTTTATATTTTTAATCTGGAATAGAGGATTAAAGATAATATCAAAAGGCCATAATATTTAAGAAGGATATCAAGAAATAGTATTTAACTCAAACTAGAATCATACCCTGACCTCCTGAGTGGGGCAATCTCGTCTTCTGTGATCGTGACCCCTTATACTGGGACACCGCCGATGTATGTATGTTGTAATTAAATTAGGTCATACATATTATAAGCATATGTTTTAATTAGTAATTGATAAAAGAATATACTATAAAGCTAAATACTACAAAAATAGTATTTGTGTTTATAAATATATTCTAACAATAAATCCTCATTAATTCAAGGTTTTAACACTTTATGAGAATACATTATTAATTTAGTTGTTTGTAAAATAGAAATGTCAAGGCAAAGTGCAGTATAATGTAAAAACCTGTTTATTATCATTATTAGGGCTCGCCCGAATTGCGCCAATTCTCTTAGCTCGGACTCGAATTGCGCCAAGAGCCTAAAAGTGCCCCCCCAGACTGGACCCGAATTGCGCCAATACCCCCCTTCCCAAGACAGGACCTGAATTGCGCCAACTCTGAACATAAACAAATATTAATGCTATGTCTGGCGGTAAGAAGAACACAAGTCAAAAAATATAATTTAGTTAACTATATTTAGCTCAAAACCAAACAATATTATATCAAAGTAAAATTTCCGTTTTTAAAACATTGTCAATAATAGCTATAAGTATGCTAAATAATAGTATAACAAACATAATATAAACAAGTCATACAAAGGAGATTTGGAAGTACACACACTTCACTAAGCTTAATCTGTCTATTTCTCCATTCCTAAACTGTTTAAGTTTTTTTTCAATGAATGATTGTTTCAACTTAGACTTATTATCCGTCTTTTGCACATTACCTTCTCTTACACTGTTGATTCGAATGTACGTGTCAGTTTGGACCGATTTAACTTTTGTACGAAGACAAAAATGTCTGGGTGTGGAGAAGCGCATGATGAATTAAATCTAGAATGGAAGCTCTCGCACGCATTTGTTGTCCTCCATAAGTCCGCCCAAATGCGCGGCGGGAATGTCGCTTGCTCCATCTCATCTATATATGTTTCAGTTAGGTAATCTGCGAATCTTGTCAGTTTTGTATCAGCTGGCTGGATGCTGATCAGATCGCAGAAAGCGTCTTCTACTTCTTCGGGCCTCAAGTAAGTGAGCCCAAAACAGTAGTGGAGTCATTTCCCTCCATCCGAGTTTTCGTCTTTGTACGTGGCAGCCAAACCGAGCTTTTGAATCTTTCTCCGCATAAAAGGAATCATAGTGGATGTTAATGATACAAATATTAAAAGGAAGCAAGGAGGAAAATAGGAACGTAGCATTCTTTGAATCACAGTCTGATTTAATACAGATCATAAATATATTTTACAAAATAGCCTATCAGTGACCGTAGCTTTAAAAAAATGTGGCCGTAATCATATGTACAAAATGTGATGACACCCACACAGACAGGAAAACATTTCACTTTTTTTTTGCCGGCATATGTTTAAAATGGCCAAGAATAACAAATAAAAAGTAGGCCTATGACATAATCGCAGATACTTTATCATAGCGTATATTCACTTTTTAATTAATGGGTCAGCTGAGACCATATCATTCGACCATTTGATAATTACACTTATATGTATCTCTGTGTTAAAACCAAATGATAAATCATTTTATTTGAATAATATTTTTAATTTGAGTGTTCTAAATTTGTTTACCATATGTTTGTTTTATTTTACTAAGCGCACAAGTTGCTAATGGTTTTTAAAAACTAGTCACCAAAAACTATCCTTTTTTTTAGCACCACGTCTTACTGCCCGTTCGGGATATAGCCTATGTACTAATTACTTTAATGGGTTAGGGATTGGGAAGGTTGAATTTATATGAAGTGCATCCGCATTTGCGTGGAGAGAAAGTGGGAAACCATTTAGGATCAAACCACCTCAGTGCACCCGGCTGGGTTCGAACCCCAACCTCCCCGGTCTCGAGGGCCAGTATAGTGCGATAGTTGCGCCTTAGACCATCCGACCACCCGAGGGGGTAAAAAAATATCCTTGAAATAGTTTGTTTTACCCAAAACTAAGTAGGCCCCTCACAATGTTATTATTCATTATAAATTCATTATAAATACACGCCGATTTAAAAAAAATCGTTAAAAATATTTTCAAAATATTTTGAATTTTTGAAAACTAGTCATCTACTACCCTTAAAAGAACTTTGCCGCCCAAATCAAATAAACAGTATTAATTGTCATCTTAAATACACTCAAAATGTAGCCTATGTTTAAATCAAAATTGTTAAAGATAATTTTGAGGAATTTTAAATTATTTTCAAATTAATCATTAGTAAACTGCCCATAGTTCAATTATTTTCTGAAGATCAGTTATACAGTTTTATTCATCATTTAGAAAAAACTCTCCAGATATACACTTTGAATAAAAAAAATTCAAGCCGATGATTAGGAGGTTGGGGATCGAATCCTGGTCGAGTGAGCTGAAGATGGTTTTTCCTAAATGGTTTTCCACTCTCACTACATGCAAATTCGGATTCGCTTTATCTGCATTCTAACTATCCCATACCAAAGCCTATTAGCATAATTAGTACTTAAGGAGGCCTATAACTCGAACAGGTAGTAAAACGCAGTTCTAAAAAATCTTCAACAGTGAAAAATATAATAATCAAGTCACAAACTATATAACATTATTTATGTAAAGTTGTAAAATAAAATTGTTTTGCTTACCATGCTTGCGCTAAATGAAATCGACAGCTTACTATCCTGGTTTGTGGAAATGTGGACACAATGCACTCGTGAATCGGTTGCTCGAAATCAATCACAATGTATAAAGGTTGAAGGTGATGTCTCTTCTCGCACTCCTTTAGGATTCTAATAGCGTCAATGTAGCTCTGCTTTTTCTTGTTTTTAAGTAGTCAAAAGATTAGAGGTATGTATGACCCTTCGAAATACCCATGTACAGTAAAAAGCCGTAGAAAATGTTTCGGTGCGTATTCAAAGGTTCCATCCATTCACACAATTTCATTCTGGCACAAATACTCAAAATTCGAGTCACAAGAAAATATCACGATCCCCTTCTCTTTTTCGTTTCTCAACAAAAAGTTTTCGTCTTGACTAGTTTTTATTTCAATTGAATCTATGGCAAATTGAATTTCTTCGGAAGATTTAGTCAACTTTGGCAGTGTTTTTAGTTTAGTGTAGTTGATGTTATTCCTGATACATTTAATGCCCTTGCGGGTCAATGTTTTTATAGTGTTTTTTTTCTGTGTATGTACCTCTGTGTGGATTAACTTTGAAGGCCTTACTTCAATCTCTTCAGCTTTCCTTATAACTGCGTTGCTAATGGATCTTCTGTTCAACTCTTGATCTAGTAGTGGTTAGTGATTGTGTTTGTTTTCAGTCCGCGAGAAAATATTTTCACCATCAAGAGTAAATTTAAAGTCTTGCAGTCCTTTTTAGTGAATCTCCGCCTCTCTTCCCTCGGCAACTTTAATTGATTCACCTGTCGATACATATATTTATTATAGACAATCAGAACTTTCCCTTTTTCACTATGAATCCTTTCCATATCAATAATTCTCGCTAATATTATTACAGTTCACACAAAACCCGAAAAAAAATATAAAAAAATACACCGGGACAGTCACTGTTGTCGAGACAATTAATAAGTATTGAACATACGGATGTCAATACTACTGTTACAAGTCTTGTTGGGGGACTTAGGGCGTTTTTACATTCCTTTACTAAGGGGAGGAAAGACATGACGTAGCGCGAGCTTGTTTAAGATGGTCATGGTTTGTATCATCCCCCCCACCTCCCTCACCGACTACCAGAACTTGACTTGGCGCAATTCGGGTCCGGGATTAGAAAACAGTTTCTAATCCCTTAATAGCTGGCGCAATTCGGGTCTGCCCCATTATTATTATTATTGTGTTTTCTGACTCACGAAATGTCCATTCCTTTTGTCAGTGAACTTAGACAACCAATGAACCCTGTCCTCTTCCTCCTCCTTCAGCTCCCAGAACTTTCTCTTTTCTTTCATGTCATCCAATATTTGAATCCTATTTCCTGAGCTCCTCTTTGCCTCTATGACGTCATGCAGAAGACTGCTCTTCCTAAGTTTTAATGTACACCTTATTAAAACATAGTGTAGCCTTTCATAAACACAAATAATACCCAAGCCTCAATAACTGTACCTGCCATCTCTACTTGAGAATGAACAAATATATGAATAGTTTTGTAAATTGTTCTTTAGATTTACTACTGATTTTTAATGTTTTATATTGTTTGACCTAACCTCTACACATTGTATATCATTTAGTTTATTCACAACGTTGTTATACTCTTTCCAGCAGAATAATATAACCGAATATCAATTTTGGTTCCCATAAAACGATCCTGAATCATTTTGCACACTAGTTATTCATTAACATAATATATCCGATAAAATCTACTTTTGTCACATTCATTTTAACTATTATATATAAATATATATATAATTTTAAAAGTTAACATATTTTTTCACTTTTCATATAAGTTACACGTGACATGTTTTGGTGTCTATCGGTGGAAGTTTTGAGCGAAAACCAGCTTAGTAACTATTTTCTTAAATAAAATCCGTAAATGAGCCAGGTTTCTCCTGTTAAAACTCCCCAAAACATAGCTTTTAGAATTGATATTTATTTAAGTATCTTACAATCTAGAATAAAAGAATAAATTGTTCTAATTAATTGTATGTATCACAAATGCATGAGACTTATACTCATTGTTATATCTTCCGTTTAGTATTATTTGAAAAATATTATTTTAATTAAGATCTAATAGGATTTGTGAATCATTTCTAGGCCAGTTCTGAGGGGTTTAATACAACTAGGGTCAAACATAAGTAAAAGTTGCGATATTCTCAAATTTGTTCCTTATCAAAATATGTTTCCATTGTGTGACCCACATTTTGTGGTCTTTATTATATATATATTCATTCTTTATATTCTAGATAAGAAAACTAACTACCCAAACATTAAAAATATAGTGCAAACAAAATCTTACTGAAATCATGTTAATGCAATATTCCACTAAGATCTTTATAATACCGTGATATATATATATACATATATATATATTTCCCGTTTAAGAATCTTCGTGCTACACATTAATCCTCGGATATAAGATTGTTCAAGTTCCTCAAAGTCATCTGGGGGATCCTAATCCTGCGGTGGAATCCTTGTTACGAAATTGCACCTGCACAACTATAGAGGCTGATAGCTTAGGTGGATAATACGTCCATTTATATCAGTGAGCCCACACATCGTGGTCTAGAAAAACATATAACCTTTAGAAACAGAATGGTCTAACACGTCAGACATGAAGTTACGGAGATATCTTAATGTTAATGTCTTCAACTGGTATGCCTGGCTTTGACTAATGAAGTTAAAATAACGGGCTTATTTTTAATGGTTGGTTTTCATCCCCCATTATTGACCTCCCATGCATATCTACTTTATACTAACTAAAATAATCTATATTTAGTTACTAAGATCCTGTATGTTTCTTAAAAAAAAACTACATTAAATTTAACCACAAGAGACTTATAAGAGTAGAATCAAGTATAAATAAGCCTTTCATGCTGTTTTTCTACCAGTAAAAAAACAACCAAGGTGCTACATATCCACGGGGCTGCCAAATAATTTAATATGTTTAATTGGAGTCTCTTGCTAAATACACATCATGCATGGTAGTTGAATAGCAAACGCTATCTTTATTTGTTTTATAAACTGCCATAAAGTATAGCCTAACAATCAGACAACTAACTTATATGATATCTGGATAAGATTTCATAAAGAATTATAATATCTCTTTGAAAACTTTGGAAAATATAGTTTGTTATTTATGGTATTAAGAATTGTGAATAATTGGATATAGCTCAAGTTTGAGACTGTTTTATGTGTTCAAACATACAAAAAATGACGACAAAAAATGATTTAGAAAGGGAAATAACAACTAAACATTGTTGATAGGTAGATAGATAAAATAATCTTAGTTGAGCCTAGCCAAGTGAGTCTGAGCTAGCTTGCCCGGGAGTGTGTAGCATGATGATGTGTGGGCCAGTATGTGAACCAATGTGTCCAGTATGTGAGCCAATGTGTCCAGGGTATGGGACAACGTGTCCAGTATGTGAGCCAACGTGTCCAGTATGTGGGCCAACGTGTCCAGTATATGGGCCAACGTGTCGGGTATGGGACAACGTGTCCAGTATGTGGGCCAACGTGTCCAGTATATGGGCCAACGTGTCCAGTATATGGGCCAACGTGTCCAGTATGTGAGCCAACGTGTCCAGGGTATGGGACAACGTGCCCAGTATGTGAGCCAACGTGTTCAGTGTGTGGGCCAGCGTGTCCAGTGTGTGGGCCAGCATGTCCAGCTAGTGCACCAGCAAGTGAACCAATGAGCTAAGCCTTCATGTAACCCGGGACAACGCAGTGTGTCGTGCGATTTTTATTGTGAATATATTGATAGTGAACATTTTTTAAACCGATTTATATATTTGAATGAATATTACGAATTATTAATTTGTTTATTTTATTTTATTCTCTTTTATGTGTTTTATCAGCTTATTAATTGACAGACTTAATTAAAAGTATTATTATAAATTTTATTGACTTGTTTAATAGTATTTTATCAGTGTGTGTGTTGTTTTATTTTTAATATTGACAACTTCAAATAATTGGTGTGCGTTTTCAATAATATTTAATAAGCAGCGTACCCCCATATCCTGAAAATAGCTCGTGGTTCCCAAGTTGACCCGTGAACGGTCGCAACCTCCCAGGTCGGCCCCACCCGCGTATGGTAAGTATAACTTCTTGGAGTGGAAATAATGATTTATAATGTTGTTATATACAAAATATCCATAAAAACACTTATAAAAATAATATTAAGATACAAAAGTATAAAAACCTCCATGAATCGACCCATATAATTGGAAACCGTAGCCAGCCACTTCAAATGTGTATCAATGGTCGCTAAATGTTTTGAATAGGTTTTTATCACCACCAGTGAGCTAGTCACTAAAAGTAGGAGCTATTTGATCAGAAGGAACATGATTTTCAATCCACGTAGAAGATCATTTAATAAACACTGTCTAGAGAGTGTGGTCACGCATGGATCTGAGATGTGGACAACAGAAGAGGGAACAAAGGCATTTGGAGGGTTTTGGTTGTGGAGAGGAGTGGAAAGGGTGAAATGGATGGACAGGGTGAGGAATGAGGAAGTGTTGAGGAGGGTAGGAGAGGAAAGGAGCCTAATAAGGATGATAACGAAGAGAAAATGTTGGGCCTCACACTACGTAGGGATGGTATAATGAAGAGGATCATGGAGGGGAAGGAAGAGGGAAAGAGGAAGAAGAAGGTTTGGAATGCTAAGAGATATCAAGAAAGAAGGAAGCTAGAAAAGTATTAAAGAAGACGCTCAGGTCCGAGGGAAATGGAGGATGTGCTGTTGATACCTGTCTCAGGACAGACTCACAGAAGAAGAGGAGAGGAAATGGGACGCTAAACTTTGAAGAAATATGAAATACACCCTTTCAATTTGGCTTCCTGAGGTGTGTAAAATATCGATACTATACTATTTATACTGTCAGTCTATTTATATTTAATTGATTAGCTCATAACTTTGGCGCTAATATGGATTATAGATTTGATTCATCTACATAACCTATTATTAAAATATTGCACTAAAACACAAAATTTCCCCCTTGATACCCGTAGGTCCACTTACCAATTAATGTAGCTCTACATCCTCTAGCGATGATTGCAACACTAGCACACTTCTAATGTTTTCAGAACAAACTGTAAGATAACTTGGGACAGCCGTGAACTTGAAACGGGTGGAATGGGAACAATGGACAGGAGTTGTGTTGGCTATTTTGAGTGTCTCACGGGCAACACCTGACTAAACTCACTCACTTGTTGTTTTATCTTGGCATTACACAAGATGGGCTCTTCTGATACCATTCTTAGTGAATAGGAAATATACGATCATCCCATGTGACTAGTTTTGTTCTAGGTTTTACAATATACAACTTAACAGTGGGTACTAAAGTAGCTTCAAAGTCAAACAAGTAGTGCCAGTGAAGTGTATCGTCAAGCAATATGTTGATATGACATATTTGTGAATCGCGGTCAGTGTTTGTGTTTCTTAATTTTCAGAGATAATATAAACACAGCTCTCTAGTTTTAGTTTAAAATAAATCTGCTGCGTGTTGTCACTGACTTTGAGGCGTGGACTTTCAGAGGCTGACATTGACAAGATAAACTGTTTAAAATCTTGTTTATAACAGACTTCAGTCAACGCAATCGTAAGTTGAATCATATTAGATCAAATCCTTCTGATGCGGAAACTATGCTCAGAGCTTTAAGATAGATTGCTCCATTTCTATTGAACAAATACTAATCCCACGATATTTAATAATATATGTTAGAAAAACTTGAATATAAAACTAGATTTAGAGTTCAAATAAATAATAATCTCTCACAGTGTGTTGTTTGGCTAAAACCTTTTTATTTACTACTGTTAAGCTAAATAACAACCATATCATGCATCGTTTAAATTATGTATTTACTGAGATAACTTGATATTGTGCATTAAGTAATGTTTGATCTTGTCAAATAAGTTTTTCCCCAAAAATACTGAATAATATCGTACACATAAACCTTGTGGCATATTTTATTTATAATAATAAAACCTATAGAAGTAAATAGAGGCCTGTATCTTTTGTTTTACACGCAAGTAGAAAGATACTTAATAATTAAATTCAGTTATGTTAAACACGATATTTTTACCACCTTTATACAAACAAACTATTAATATTAAAACATACACAAATTTTATATAAAATAACAATCAAGGCATTGAAACTTTTAAAAAATATTTGAAGAAAAACTAATATACATTTTAAAAATATTTAAATATAAAAAACCTGCAACTACAGTGAGCCCAACTGCTTACCCTACAGCTAGAGTTTTCGTACTCATTATTACTGTTGTTTTAATTTAATTAACAATATTTACTCACCTAATAAATATAATACAGTTTTAAATTAAAAAAGAAGTGTGAATAATTTAATCTTATCACGTACAAAATTAGTATTTCTGTATAATAAGTTCTATTATCTCATGGATTAGATATTTAATCTAAAACTACATTGAAATCACTGTACATCAATTCACGTATGTGGATACAATCACTTTATAGAAAGAATAAGCTGAAATTTGTTTTGAACTATTCCTGGCTTCGTATATAACCGGAAACTTTGTCATTCATGTTTTAGTGTTTAAAGTGTATTTATGATTCCCCAACTGCTGAATATTTAAGTTGTTAAGGGGATAACTCACCAGAAATATCCATAAAAATAAAAATAATATTATATCTAACTAAATATGTTTGATCGATGAATTGTCTACAATTTGGTAGCATCACTTGTTGCTAAGTTAGCTAAGGTTTACATTGGTGAACAAATTAAAAACTTTCAGGTAATACATAGATGTAAAAATATACCTGTTATATAATTGCTAGAAATAAATTTAAAATATTGAAATAATTGGAAATAACAAAATATCAGATGTAGGCTTATACTTATACAAATAATAGTATATAAAATCATGTACATTACATTATCTTGCTATCAGTTTCCTGATATGATGTCCCACGAACACTCTTATGTTGATAAGGCTTCACTTCATAAATTTATCTCCTTTAAATATCCAAGACTTTCAATTATTATTGTGTCCATTTCTTGCACAGGTTTCTCCATGAGCCCCACTTTATTAATTATGGTGAAAAAACCCACACCTTTACCTGCAAACCATACATTCTGTTGTAAATTAAATTATTCTATTGTTAATCAATTACCCAAACTGTTTAGTGTCTCAGTAAAAATTCTGTTCAACAACAGAGTAAAACGAAATTTGTACGTAATAGTTCTGTTCGAACAAAGTAAAACCATAATTTTAGTTAACAAACCCTATGATAGTTTATAAAACTGATCTTTAGAGTCATATAAAATATTTTTGTGTGTGTTTCTTTCATAACAATTATGATCGACAGGTGTTGTAGAAAGTTTATTTTCAAGATTAAATAGTAAATCTTTTAAAATTCTCCATATGACCCTTAGAATTTATCAACGTTATAATAAGGTACAACAAAAAATTTAATATTCTGTTGATCAACTTTTTTTTCTAGTTTTAAACAAGGAAATCAATTTATTTTTATCAAACAAATTTTTTCAATTTCAAGTGTGTTTCGTGTTTATACAAGTATGCGTGTAGTTATAGTGAATATCTACCGTTTCTATCATTTAATAAATTAAGTTAATATATTAAAACAACATGTACAAAATAATATTTTTTTAAAAATTCTATTAAAATCTTTACATAAAAAGTTCAGTATCGTGTTGTCTGATGGGCTAGTACATGAATGGCCGGGGATCGATCACAAGACAGTTGTTTTAACGTTATTTACCTATAAACGTTTCCGATCTCCTTCAAATCCGACGCAAGTAAAATTCTATTAAACAGTATTTAATAACACACCTTCTATTAAGGGTATGTGTAGGTATCTCAGTCGAATTATAAGCGTCAGAGCACGAAATGAACTCAACATACTCACGAATGCTTTAAGCACATCTTCAGTTAAAATTTAACTATGTTACTTAAATATATATCATTGGTAATTTTTAAGATTTTGGTAGATATGCAATCACTAGAATGTTAATTTAAGCTAATCAACTTATTATTCCACCTTATCCCGAGATGATTACGTACCATTCCTAAACAAACCCACAACTTCCTTCCAATATGTATTGAAAATACCCTCCCAACTCGACCAGTCAAGGAATCTTGTATCTTCATGTTTCCCAACTAAAGTGTTGTGTACACACATGCAATCCATATTACACCCGAGCACGGTTGTATGCTTGATTATTCTGTTTGGGGACTCACACAGATGATGCTGGCCATGTAGGTATACATTCTCCTGTTAGTCGAATCCTCTTAGGCTCATATATGTTCACCCTCACTTTGATCTCCAGATCTCGACACTTATTCTCTTGGTACAGACTCACATCCGTAAAGAACACTGTTGGATTATAGTTTTATATTGTACGATTAAAATTGATTTAGCTGTTAGCTAAGGTAAATTAGGTTTTAGTAAACGTCAATATTTTACCATTGAGTTACAATTCCAATAAACGCGCTTAGTTTTGGAAAACTTTATCTTATTCCCTTCTTTCATTGAACTGTTTAAATTTACTGCCACTTTTTTAGCTACCTAAAATTTTTGTAGTGAAATTATCATCGATTAATTATAATTGGTGACCTGGCGGTCTAGGGGTAAGGTGTCGGACTTCTGTGTTGGCGGCCGGGATTCAATCCTCGGTCCCGGCACAGATTTATCTGATTACCAAACCCTTCCTTCACCTCTGACAAGACATCTTGTGAATGTGGGGAATGCCAGGCCTCCACCGTGGTTCGGATTCCACGTTAAACTGTAGGTCCTCCATTTCATCTCACAATCACCCTACCATTACACATTAGCGTAAGTGCGTATAACCCGAACGGGTAGTAAGACGCGGTGCTAATAATAATAATAATAATTATTATTATTATAATTTACAGATTTTTAAATAAATGCAATTGTATTAGCTACTATTTTTGGACCTTATTATAGTATTAAATTTTCTCCTCTTAATTATAAAAAGGCATGCCTACCTTAAAAGTAATTAATTTTGTTTTACAATTAAATAATAGATTAAATTCTTTAATTAACAACTCATTTTGTCTAAACTGTACATCAAGATGGAGCTCAATGTTGTTCTCACAAAGTCTTCAACTAAAATAATTTAGATATTGACGTATCCTTAAATACATATAACGGATAAATTATTTTAGTTATTATTATTATTATTATTATTATTATTATTATTATTATAATTATTACCACAACCAAAGATTTGTATTAACTATATTAATTGAACCATTTTATCCTACTTCACAGAAACAAATTTGTTTTATTGTATTAAATCAGTTATTTTTAAAATTAAAATGTAATATTAAGTTAACAAATATAATAATAATAGTACTGTGCTGATAAAGACGCAACATTACAGTTATAAGCTACAATAAATTTTATCTATTTGTCAACCTTATCATGAACGTATTGTACGTCTATTTAATAGTTGAAATTTATATTTTCATATACACTCATTTACCCATTTTAGTTAAACTCTTATAGGAATACAATTTCCGAAGATAATAACTAAATAAATATATACTATAACGTTTTTAGCAATATTTTCAGTAATATATTTTCATTTTAATATAATTCTCCTTGACTATAGGAATGTGTGCTATTAAACTTTTGGTTGCATGTTTTTTTAATATACATTTTTCTTTACACACAATGTTATCTTTAGAACATAAATAATACATCTTTAAAATACTTCGCTAGGAAAGAAAAGTGGCTAATTGTATAAATAATGTGATCAATAAATTAAATCTATAAAGTTGTAATTTATAATTTTCCCAAACCCACCAAATAATGACAAGATATCTCTTTTCCTTCTTCATAAATTGGTGTAGTCGTAAACTGGTTATGAATAAAGATGTGATGAGGCGTGTATGGGTCCAGCGCAGACTCATTGACTCCCGCGGGGACAGCTGGGACAGGGGTCTCTCTTCCCTGGGTTACACTGTCACACCACCTGGTGTAAAAATAACCTGCCAGCCTCTATTTCTGCACATTTCACCGGTGGTTGTTGTTGATCAAACGGGCGGCCGCGTCACGCAACTCCTTGTCCTGGTCCAACAATGGATACGTAGGGTCTACAGTACATGTCCCCCCGATACTCTTGATAGCTTACATACAGTAGACCCATGGCTTCTTTGGTGCTGACTGAAAGCTAGCAGCTGACTTCTGACAGTCAACATTTAGGTATATACCTAAATGTTGACTGTCAGAAGTGACAGCTGATAATCACATATGTTTGCAGATCATTTGGTCCGGTGTAGGAATACATAATTTGGTCTGGTAACTTTTCAAAGCTTTCGGTCAGCACCAAAGAAGCCGTGGGCCTACTGTATTTAGTAAATGTACAAGTATCAGGCCTCGCTATATTGCTTTCCCAGGCTCAGGGCAAATGTCTACACACAAAAGAGGTTTTTACCTTGCTAGTACCAGTTGTGTCGTCGTGTTTCCCGTGAATTTAAAGGCATTTTGTATAGAAATCATATAATTTTTTTTGCAACATTCAGAATGTTTGATTAAAGACATAAATAATAAGTATGATTGAGGAGGAACAATTTTTTCTTAGTTTGACACCTGAAAGATTTGAAACCTTGCTTAGCTTGATTCCATCTGTAATCCAGAGGTTTGATATACATTTTAGAAATCTGCCCTATAATACCAGTTCGGATTAAGCTTAACTTTCTTGCGAATATTTCAGAGCTTTAAACAAAATAATAAAAAAATATACTCAGGATAAACAAAAAATCTAACAAAAAATATATCCGTAGGAAATGACACTGCACTGTCCGACTAGCTGGACTAGACTGACAAGTAAGTGTTTACATTGAGGTATTTCAGAGGGTCGTTTAGAGGACAGTGATAAATCCAGGTATAAGGCGTTCACGAGCTAAGTTTACCTGAATGACAGCTCGAAATGTTACTAGAAGTAATCCCTAATATATCACTACGCCAACAGCTGACATCTATCACTTTGGATGACTGTAATGAAAAGAGATGGTAATATATTAATGTGATAGTTAACCACAGTAATGTAGGCCAATATTATTTATATATTTATTTGAGGTCGGACACAAAGTTTATTTATCGTTTTATTCCACTTAAAAAAATATTCACACCACTTTCACAAAAACTTCTAACAAACATAGCCTCAAAATGGCGACTGACGAATTTAAACCATATGATTGAACATAACGGTACACAAGTTTTTTTACAATGGTGCGGACACGCAGTTGATAAAAATTCTTGATTCAGTTAAATATTTCAAATTACGATAAAGTAATCATAAAATAATGTATTGTATGTAAAAAAATGACAACAATTTTCTCTTTTCCAAGTAAATATGATGCCTTTATTAAAAGGTATTGAGGTGTGCACTATATTACACAAAATCAGTAACGTTCCAAACGAAAAATAAGTACTTTTAATTATGTTTTAAAATATGGTTTCGAGTTGGACAAAAAGAAATTATTAAAAAAAATGAAATAGTATGAGAAAACTTAAGTTTACGTTATTTTAAATGTAATATATAACAGGTAGTTAAAGATCTTTACATTTATAACAAAACTGTGATCTTTTACAAGTGTTGGCAACCCAAAACCTAAACATATGATTTTAGAACTGTCATCCAGGTAAAAACCTATCGTGAATGGAATATAGTGGAGGAAGGGCAGTGGTAAGTACCTAGCTTGGTAAGCTATTCACATTCCTCTCCTCATTGCTGGTACTAGTGCTGGTACTAGTGCTGGTATTAGTGCTGGTACTAGTGCTGGTACTAGTGCTGGTACTAGTGCTGGTATTAGTGCTCTCCTGAGTGACTCACGCCTGGTTAGAAGCTACCTTGCAAGTTAGTGTACAAGTAACGAGTCCCCTTACTAATCCAATGTAAACGCGGCTTTAGTTGGTGTCAACGAGTTTCCCAGCCTGTGAGGGACAACTGATTGGTAGGGTACGCGGGGGTTTAAAGTCTGGTGCTCTGAGCAGAATATTTTCTATTCAAACCAATTGGTTCTCTACTACGTGCTCAAGTTCTGCTTGGATGTACAAATGGAATATTCTTCTTTGGACTTCAAAGAAATAAATATGATTATGAGTTTTATATTTGGCCATTTGTGTGAAAATAGTTTCTTAACATCAATTGCAATAAGTTATTAAAGAAATTGATTGGCAGTTGAAAATGACTTAGATCCAAATATCAAGAAAATAGGGGCTGACCTTGACCATATCTGTGATAGTAAACGATTTCATTTTACCAATGACAAGTAAATATGGTTATTTTATATTATACACAGTTTAATTATTTACTCATGCCATTAAATATAATTATATTATAATACATAATATAATATATAGTTATAGTATAAAATTCACATTTTTTACTTTATTGTTGTCAATACGTGCAGACAGTGTCACTAGCAGACTTTATTTAATAAGAATGGTTACTTATAGACATGTTACTTCTTGGAGTGAGAGTTAACATTTTTTGAAGGGGGTTAAATTGTAACATTTATAAATGTTATAACCCCCCCCCCTAATCCTGAACCCCCAGGCTTGAGCCCTGCTAGCCACCACCATTGTGGGGGTCATGAGCAAGTATATATAGCTATCTTAAGAATGCCACGCACATTGTAGGCAGTACAAATAAGTCGCCTAGGTGTCCATATAAAGTTATAGCCCACTATGCTAAGAAATGTAGTTTTACAGATTTTTTCTAAAACTAATACTTTATTTAGAGTAAAGGCTGAGAGAAGAATCATGAAAACACATTTTAGCATTGATCTAAGCTTCCCAAAGTTGTGTGTCCTTCGGAGCGTTTTTCCATTCGTACCGATAACACGACAGCCACAAACAAACCTCGCTTCTTCGTGTTAACAACAATGCAAAAATAGGTTAAAACAACAGGGAAATGTCTTCGCATTAAATTCAGAATTGCATCTTTCAAATCTTTACTAAAATTATTATGTATTAAAAATATTTTTCTTTTTCATGATATTTAAATTTATTAAACATATATCGACTATATAGATATTTTCTTTCTAATAAATAAAAATATATACCTTTATTTAAAATAAATAATATCCGTTTACATTTTGATACGCTAAACATTATTTGAAAGGGTTTCAGGAATTTTCTTAATCTATTTTTAAATCTATAATATTGTTATATTAGATTATATATATTTTTTAGATCACTTAAGGAACCATGTTTTCAAATGTTTTTGTTAATTATAATGATTCTCCATATTGTAAATAAAATAAACAGATTGTTCACGATTAGTGATGTATATTATTAATTTTTTCTGGAACTAGTACTGTAGAT
Source organism: Timema shepardi (assembly GCA_902151425.1). Classification (NCBI taxonomy): domain Eukaryota; kingdom Metazoa; phylum Arthropoda; class Insecta; order Phasmatodea; family Timematidae; genus Timema; species Timema shepardi. The sequence continues at coordinate 80,245 of CABFVX010001114.1, forward strand.
TCGTTAGTTCAAGTACGTTTTAAACTAATCTAATTAATGTTTTGAAGTTGCAATTTGGTGGATTATTTAAAATTGATGGAAACAACATAATTAAATCCTACAAGTTGTCTGGTTCTATTTTATTTTATTTTGAAACATATCTTGATTTCTTCTTTGTTGCAGGTAAGAAGGACCATGAAATGGAAAAATTCATCCTATCAGGTATTTTGTTTGAACTAATATGAGGTCCACTATAAAAATATATAACTTTATTATAACATATAACTAATTATTTTAGACATAAATACAGTTCTAATGCATTTATTATCACTATGTCAATTTATGCAGTCAGTAAAAATTTGTTTCACTAGCCTATCTAATTTATACAACTTGTATACAATAACTTACCATATATTAAAAAATCTGATATAAAATAACTTATTTTACTATAGAAAGTAAATATAATGTGGTAATACAAATATATTATTATTTATTTCAAATACATTTACAATGACAACATTTGTAAAGTTAATATAAAATTTATGTTTAAGATAAAAATATTTAAAATCTATTATAGATTTTACATATATATAGTAATGCAAATACACAAATATTCTGGGATTTCCTCTGTATGAGTGAAACAAATATTTATAGTAAACTTATCCAACTAAATCGGGTTTATAATAAATGTGGTGATAAGAAATAGCAATAAGATGTGGTTTTGAAATATTGCTACTCTATGTTTCATAAGAGACCATTGATCACACTAGAAATGATCGAAAAAATGGCAGAAAAGGGGAAGCGGAATAATTTAATCAACAAATAATGAAGACAAAATTATTGGATGATGGACAACCAGATATGGAGGGACAATAACATGGCTAGAGAAGAGTGAATAAATGAGAAATGCAATCAGAGAATATAATTTCAAATAATTTGCAGCTACGATAAGGTGTAAGAAAATAGGAAGGAATCACGTTAGAAATAAAACAACGGAATTTAAAGAGAAAAAATAGAAGTTTCAAAAGGGAAGGTAGCGAATGATTGAAAAGGGGGTAGTAGTAATGGCAGTAGTAGTAGTAGTAGTAGTAGTAATAGTAGTAGTGGTATGTTAGAACATACAGAATAATTGTATGGTAAGGACAATATAATATACAGGAAGATATTAAACATGAAATAAAATAAGAAAAAAGTAGGTTTTTAATAAAGGCCTAGCGTACTAGAGAATGATGTAGAATAGGCCAAAAAGCATATGGTATGAAGAAGAGCTAGGTAACAATGAAAATGTAGAGGAAAAAAAAGTTTAGTAAAAATGATACAAAAACAAAATAATGGCCTAAGCTCTTCCTATAAGGGACAATGATTGCACTAGCCAGTAGAAAAAGCCAAGAGATCTAGTGATTACCATGTTGACATCACACTTGGTAAGGGCTGTGGCTAGAATATGGACAGAGCATTCAGAGAGGATGATAGGGGAGGAATTAGGAGAGTGATAATTTTGTTTCAGGAAGGAAAGAGTAGGCAGAGATGCCATTAGACTGTTGATAACAGTAATGGAAAATGTCCTAAACATTAAGGAAGAGGTATGTACCTGTTTGATTATTGTAAAAAGGCATTCAACCGGGTAAACTGGAAGAAACTAATAAAGAGGCTCTACAAAATAATAATTGAATAGAGACATAGAAGATTAGGGGAAATATGTACATGAATAATGGGTAAAAGGAAGAGTGGATATTTGGGCCCCCAATATCGTGAAAATAGGAAAATTATTAAGGCAAAGATGCTGCTTATCACCAAATTATTTCAACTTCTATAAAGACAAATAGCCCGCTAAGTATTATTTGGAAAGTTTATAGAGTTCAAAATAGGATGACAAGTAATAAGTGGGGTGATATTTTCAGAGGACTTGGTAATATTGGAAACAGGGGTGGGGAGGGAAAGCTCAACACTATATTGAACAAACTAGTTGAAACTGGAAGAGTGTTTATAATTGAAGTTAAGATTGAAAGATCAGAGATAATGGGGATATCCCAGAGAGAAGAACCACTGAACATGGTGGTGGGAAACATAATTGCCAGAGACGCATATTGTATGCAGGAGATAAAGTCAAATATAGCAATGGCCGCGGTGTGTTTCAACAAGGAGAGGATATCGCTGCCAGCAAGCTGAGTCTTGACATGGGTAAGTATGTAGAGGTGAATATGTGTGTAGAGGGTCACTTTGTAGTGAGATGAACCATGGAACCAACAAAATGACACGACATATTTAGGAAGCTTGAATATGGGGTGCTGAAGGAAATTAGAGAGGGTAAAATGAACATTGTATGACTAAAAAATTGTTATAATACAAGTGCATGAGTAAAGAACCAGTCTGCAGGAAGGGCCAATTTGTAGAATCACATTTAAATATATATATTTGAATGATGTCATAGAAATAAAATTGGAAGGAAATAAGGGGTGAGGAAGATCACGGATGTAATGTATTGATAATTTCAAACAAAGAAAGAAGATTAAATTTCAGGATTTAAAAAGGAAGCTACTAATAGGACATGATCGAGTTCTCTATATGGAAAATAAAACAGACTTGTCGGGAGAAGGATCACCTTATAATAATAATAATAATAATAATAATAAAAATAATAATAATATAATGTAAATGTTTAGTTGAATTAATCTTCTTCATCTCTTAGATGATGTTTGGAGGTACCTATTCACCCACATAACTTAATAATTTTTGGAACAAGTTTTGTTAAAGGACATATAAAAGTGGGTCATGGAGTAATTTAAGATTTCAATTGTAAATAGATAGTTTAAGATTGTATTGTTAACTGGAGTAAATAAAAGATATATCAGGAGTTTCACTCCCAATATTTTGGCACATCTCTCGGAGAGGTATATATTCTAGTTCTTAAGACAGTTTCTTGACATTTAACATACCAAATAATATTCTAGTTAATACTATTCATGTGTAATAGGGCAGTTCTTATATCAATGGTGACGTTAGCAGACACAACTATCGCTATTGGTAAAATGCTTATCCTCGTGAAAACTACTATCCATCCTTTCAATCCCCAGAAGCTACAGTTTGGAGGATTGAAAGGTCCTTCCTTACGCAGTGATTTCATACCCACTCTTCATTAATGTCATAATTTAGGCTCTAGCAATAATTATGCACAAAACTCTCAAGGTATAAAACCAGTGATGGTAAAATGAAGTATTGAGCTTACTGATTGCTAATGTAATGCATAATGCCGTGCCAAGTTCAGTAGCCATTTAGATATTTACAACTAAAATATTTCAAGTCTTATGATAAACACAGTATAGTGATAAGTGTTAGGCCTTAAATCAAACGTTGTCTATGCATTTTAATATTAATTAAGAACGTACAAAATCTCTCTTAAAAGGGCAAATATGCTTTAAAAATATATACCATAAACCATTTAAAGAACATTATGTATTGACTAAAATTACCTGAACACATTGTATAAATAATGTAATTAAATATCAATTAATGAAATATACCACACGATAATGTGAGCAAATATAAAAATATAGTAACTGATAGAGAAGTGTTAGGTTTTTACGTTTCGCGGGAACGAGTCTACGATCCCTTATTCCTTGACTGTGGAAACCTATATTACCATGTCTAGTCCTGTGGATGATGCTGACGTGCGTTGAGACTAGTCGGTATCAACGGGCAACTATTCTGCCATGTTCAGGGAACAAGGGATCGTACATTTGGATAAGGACTATAATTATCTTAAACTTTCAACATAGCTTTATTACCTTCTCTTTAACATTACCTGTCATGTCATCCAATTTTAATTTATAAGGACTATTTTGTGTACATAATATAGATTAATACCAACTTTATCGACTATTTGATAACATTCTACACATAGTTAATTTAACTGAATTTATATTTTTTGATTTTAACTATTAAATGTTTTTTTAGCATCACATTTTACTAGCAGTTTGGTTTATACGCCTATGTACTAACTACGCTTGGGGTTTTAGGGAATATGAAAGTAATATTGACTTGCATTTGCGTGGAGGGAGAGTGAAAAGACATTTTGGAAAAAACCTCATACACCCGACCCAGGTTTGAACCTCAATCCCCCCGTCATCGCCAGTGTATCCCCCTGCGAGAGTAGCGCGTTGGACCGCGCGCCACCGAAGCTGGTTTTCTTATATTTGTGTTAACTTATGAGTTCATAACACATGTACGCCATGCATTATGTCAAAAATATTTTTGTTTAGATATTTAATAATTCTACTAGTCACATCTCAATATATGAATATTTTAACACAAAATTATACACAAGATATATCCTTAATTTATTTAATTATATAAAAAATCTATTTGTTTACTATACGTTCCTAACAATTTTATAGCCTCTCATTAATTCAATAAATATTTGGTTAAAATTGTAAGTAATTTTTATTATTTAAATGGGTGCATAAATAGCTAACATAAAAATAGTAAATTATTCCAAAATCGGGTGCTAGAATAAATTTATATAATAAATTATGTAGTATATTTTAAATTCAATATAGCTTTCTTAGTTTACTATATTACCTGGGTAAATTTAATTAAAATGTTGACATATATAAAACTAGTTCTTTATAATAAGGTTTATCTTAGTCAATAATTTAGTTGAAAGCAAAAATGAGATTATTAGAAAATATATTATAAAATAATGTTATGGTTCACTTAAGATTACAACAAATAATACATCATTGAATTGAGATAAACATTTATAAATAACTTTATAGTTTTTAATTATATTTTTTGGTTTAATATATCTTACTAATACCCATTATTATGTCGCCAGTAATTGAATTAATCTATCTATAGAACGATTTTGGTAGTAAGAACAGTATCTGGTAGTTAATAAAGTTACTAACACAATGTTAATATATTCATACATTAAGTCATGCTATCCGCCGCTGTCACTGTTGATAGATATTATTAATACCTATAAAATAACACAAATAATATAATACAATGTTATCAATGTTGGTCGTAGAGAAATATGTTTGAATGTTCTGTACTGTTCTTCCAACCAGGATCAGGGTATAACTAGTCACATGTTATTTGAGGACACAACCCTGTCCTGAAGTTGAATCACTCAGGAGAAGAGGCCGTATAGAATCCAGATATCTTTTGAAAGGGCCGGGATTGTTAACCACTGACGGTATGAATAAGTATATTTACAATATAGTTTGTACGTGACATATTAGTTGGTCAATATTATGACTGTGAATATTACTTATTAAGATACTTCTTTCTAATCACAAATACGTTTCAACGCCATTTATTATTAAAATATTATTTAATCTTTTATTTTCATACTTCTTCGTCCGATTTTACCTTTTAGTGTCTTTCAACTGGGTTTACATTTTGAAGTTTTATTTAATAGCGTGTTCGTCACTTATCTTTCCACCTCTTCCAGCGTACTTTAAAAAATGTTCCTATTCAAATAAGACGCGCATAATGTAATGTTACACGCCATTAAGCCCGACATTATAGTCCTTGAAGCTCCAAGACCACTTGGTTGCCATGGCAACCACATCACACAGAGCACTCCACCAGCTCATGGCTCTATCTTAATGATGGATCTGAGATACGAACACGTCATCATCAGCTCATGAAATATTCATGGACTCATTTAGTTGCAGTGGACAATGTACAATATTATTGTACTATTGTAATATTCAATATTGACACATTTCTTGGTCGTTGAAACAAAAAAGTCAAGAAGTATATCACTATTGATAATTTGTTTAGTTTTTAATTTTATTTAAAATAATTAGCATTCACTTTAAGAACTGACTGGTCATGTATGTACACGGGCCATGGACACAATTAGCTCTATAACAGACACACCACCTTGCTGCTGGTCGTTAGTCATCACTGTGAAAGGGGAAACTTACATTTCACCAATTATACATTTTTTCAGCCTTTCCGGTAGTAGAACCTGGACCCTAAGCTTAATATTCGGACAAGCTACCGACTGGGATCAATCTGACTGTATTGGTTACTATTTCAATGATTAAACTAATTAATATCTCGCAAAATATAGTTTTAAAGAAAGATCGTAGAGTGCGTCCTTTATTGGCTCTCACAACTAATGTATTTGTAGAAAGAATTATTGAAACTGATTTTTGTTGTGACTTTGCTCTGTCGAAAGAAAATATTGGATTGCTGGTAGCGGGGAGTATGCATGGTGTTTGAAAACAGGTTAGCTGTAATAAATGCGTTTTAAACTAAATAATCTACCCCTTTTGAAAAATGTTAGTACCGGTATCTTAACTCTAAAATCTACGTACAAATAATTCCCATCCAAGTGGCGTGGACGGATGTAACTGCCAGTGAAATTTAACACAAAACTTTTTTAACTACGGTAAATATAATTTGAAATAGTACTTTCTATGGAGGATGGTAAAAATATTAGTACATAGAATATCTTTTATCTACTCGATTACCTTGTACAATTAGAATATTATTGTAAGCTTTTCCAAATTGATTGATTGATTTTTATAGACAAGTTTATACTACGTTTATTCATAATTGTTTTCACGATCATCAATGGTAAAGTACCTACATAAATAGATATATTTATATATTTATTTAAAAATAGAAATGATCTCTCCCTTGTTTTATCGTGTGTACTATACATCCCACCATTGAAACAAAACTAATATTATCCAAACAATAGATATTTATGTTTTGTACGTTTTAGTTTTGTTTGACTAACAATAATGAGAACATACCTGTCGTTCTCTGACATAAAATCAAGCAGCAAATTCTTTATATTATGATCCCAACCCATTTTGAGTATGCTCTATATATTCCATTCATACGAAATGTAACAAACGCGCTGTTCCCATTGGTGAAACAGACGACACAGAACAGGGAAGGAAGCAATATGTCTGCACATAGCAAGCGATCATATACTGGATACAGCCGCGCCTTATCGAACCAATCAAACTCTTACAAAAGGTGAAATAATGCTTTCATATAATATATGTTACATCATTTTGGAAAAGGCAATGCAATTTGGGTTAAACAATACAATACAATACAATACAATACAATACAATACAATACAATACAATACAATACAATACAATACGTATTCCAAATACACACATGAAGATTATACAAGCTTCTTACATAGTGACTTAGATGTAATATTGGTATTATAATATATTGGAAGTTAGACACTGTCTTCGAACAGGTAGGCTGCAAAAATAAAATATAATTAGGTCGTTCAACATCCGGCTGCCAACATTTTGATATTTCATTCATGTAATGTACAATCCTGAAATAACTCTGGTAATAACAAACCAAAATTAATAAGGGTATTAATAAATAAGTAAAAATGTATAAAGGAAATATCATCTAGTCCCCAGTCTGAGTGTAAAAACGAAAGCAATCCGTAGACAATGCAATTATGAAACGAGATAAAATACATTTTTACAGACACATTAAAAAAATAACATTACTTTTTATCAAAGAACAAATGAAATAATAGTTTCTGTTACAGTAACAGAAAATATATAGTACCATGATTTCCCAAGCTATGTCGCCATAGTTTGATTATTTATTTAAATTCCTATGTGGGTCTTACCTAGTCTATACTAATTTATCCTTACCTTGAGATCATCTTTAGTGTTTGTATTCGTTAGTTTACAAACATTTTTTATTTGTTTTTAAAAAGTTAAATTTTCACATCCTAATTGAGAAGCTATTTTTATCAGATATAAATGTTTCCCTCCTCGTCCCTCTCCTTCCATTTCCCGGGATCCTATTTTTAAATTCCAAACTTTATAACTCATAATAATTTTATCAACTTGAAAAAATTAATTTTTCTTCCATGCTGAAACATAGATATCCTAATTCTTTTGTAAAGATGTAAATCCGCTCCACCCTCCTCCCTTCCACCCCTATTCAGCTCTCACAATCCTAAATTGAAATTTTAATATTTATTTGGTTGTCTTAGGGGTTTAATTACGTGCCTATCACATTTAAACTTTACCACATCAAAAATGGTGTTCTATTATCAGTTGTATACATTTTAATCGCTTCAATCTCCCGGGGCTCAATTTATAAATTCCATGATCAAAAGTCATTCGCCTACGTGGAATGGTATATTAGCTTGCATGCCAAATTTCAACTCTCCATATCTCCAAAAAGTGTTTTGTATACTAGTCTTAGACATTTTTATGGGACCCTGTGATGTAATTTGCCACCCTACCATGTATTTCCCTATATTTTTTATAATTTCGTGAATAATCTCCTTTTTTAAAATGAATTTAAGGACTTCAATGTTCGTCCGCTGTGTCGCCGGCCTGACTAATAATACTATTTACCTACATTCAATAAAATAGAAGGATGGAAGGAACAACGTATAACCTTGTTTTAAATAATTTAAATAAGGAATTTTGAATAAAGGAAGAACACTTACCTTTTATTAAGCATATTAATTATCCTTCTAAGAAGTTTGTTTGACTCTTGTAGATATTTTCAACGTTGACCATGTTTGTTTTTAACGCATGCGCAGTTCTATCAAACAAGTGAGTAGCGGATTTCGTGATTGTAAAAGAATAGAAAAAAGAAGAAAAAACAAGGTTCAATGTAAATAGCTCAAAACTAGCGCACTTTAAAATTTTGACAGATAGAAATAAACATTTGAGTCTTTAAGAAAACATTGTTCACATTAATTGAGATATATTTCAATATTTATATTAAACTTGTATCGTATTTGATTTTTATCCCTAGTCCATAGCCAACATTTCATCTTTGGTTTTTATATATTAGTTTTCTCTTTGGACTTGGAAATAAAGAATAAAACATTTTAAAATTTGATTTTGGAAGACTATTTATAGGAGACTGAGTCTTCTTCCTCGATGTTGGTCTAACATGGAGCTAAATCTGTGGAGCTCCTAATTCAAATTATTTTAAAGTGAATTAAAGGTTGTAAATTAAAGTACAAGTAGCAGAAACGGAAAGCTAATTGTGTGCGCAAGAACTAGACTAATTATTTTCGTTTAAATTGTGGAAGAATTTGCATTACTAAAGTGAAACAAATTTCTGAAGTTGGTGTTTCAATATGGACTAATTCATCGGTGAGGTCAAGCCACCTCTTCAACTTTAAATATTTTTTTCTCCTATAAAAATCAGAACTCATTTACGAACTTTCAGAAAGACAGACTAATGCAGAGACTTAAGTAACATTTTATTTTATGTTTAATTATTAATTTTATTGATTATATATTTTTTCTTCTTCTTTTTTTTTCAACAATATTATTTTATACTTTGTTAAATTAGAATTATAGCTCTCCGGAATTCCATAGGTAGGATTGGAATGTGGTAAAAAAGGAAACAACAATAAATCCACAAAAGTTGCCAACAATTGTTGTTTTACACATTTATTTTTATTGTAGTTTAAATTACATTTTGTTTCAACAATCCATTTTTATCTAAATTGTTCATGTTTTAGTTTTAAGTTTACACAGTGGTCTCGAGTATTGAGTCTCATAGTGCCACTGACTGAATCAGCCGAGGTAAAGGTTTTTTTCTTTTAATTATTATTTTTCTCCTAAATACTAGGGGTGGCGCCCAACAAAAACACAATCTTTATACATCTTGATGTTAACTATTGTTACATAAACAAGATTCAGAAGACACTGATATTAAACGAGAAAACCATATAATTTACATTTTTACACGTTTTGTTATTTTTTTCTTCATTACAACCCGCTCTCCCTATGTTATACCTCTTCAATTTGAAGTTCGAAAATTCAGACATGTATACCTTGTGAGGTATTCCTTATAGCTTCCTGACAAATCTAATTCGAATAACATTGTAGAAGTAGGTTATTCTTTTAGTTTTGGAAAATTTGAGATCCTCTATTTCACCATCCTCACTAATTATTATTTAAAATCTTCATGGTTATTTGATGTTATCCTTCCAAATTTCTGAAAAATTTAAATTCTAACTAGAAACATGTTTTTTAATTGTACACCAACTTTCCCTCTTGAGTATCCATTTCATGGAGTCCCATTTTTAAATTTTATTTTTTCAAACGCTTATAGTTATATGAAGTGCTCCTTATATTGCTTGTCCGATTTTGTTTTTAAACCATACCCATAAGTAGTTTTATCCATTAGTTTTGGAAAATTTAGTCCCCACGTTGTGCCTGTTTCACATTTCTCTAACTCCCACCTAGAAATATATAATTTTAAGACGTGCTTTTCTATCTAAATTTGTACTTCTACATGCCTCCAAAATTCATATTTTCTAGCCACACTCAAAAATATAAATATAATTGACCCTTTCAACCCCTTATTTCCTAGAGTCCCATATTAAACTTTTAAAAATGTTATTGTTATTTGGACGGGTATCTTCCGGAATTAAGTTTTCTACCACACTGAGCGGTAACTGTTTCCAAAAGTTTTTAAATCAAACATGAACCCCTCACTCTGCGTTTCCCAAATCATTCCAATAAATTTAAATAATGGTTTTATATATTTTCAGAGTTTTATCTCCATCTGTTTGCTATATTTTAATTTTATACCGCACATCAATATTGTTTATTCATAGCTCCCCCCCCCCCNATTTTCCCAGAATTCTATTTTAAAATTTAAAACTATCGGATTTATGTGTTTATTTGGTATGTGTCTTAGGCCTGCTTAAAGAAATAAGTAGAAGACAGAAAATTGGTTTAGTAAATTAGTTTAAGAAATGTTTGCTTGTGTCCTTACGCTTATGGTTATTTGGCGTGGTTCCTTTACTTTACTTTTTGATTTCAGTTTTCTACCACACTTGGAATTAGTGGTTTCAATTATTTTTGGGAACCTCAAACTTTCAACCCCTTCTTTCTTACTAACATTTAGAAATATCAATTTTTGTGAGTTTTTTATTTATCTAGAGTGGTCCTTCTACCCTGCTGCCAAATTTAAATTTTCTACCCCACATAAAAGTTTGTTCTATTATCCGTGGTTCCAATTAAGAATGAATTATATTTCAAATTTTTAAAATTATTTGGAATGTTCTCTGTTAAATATAAATGTGCTAATAAAATGATAAATAATATTTATATTAGTTTTAGAATTCTTAACGATCCCAGCCACATTTATGTTACTCACCCGAGACCATTCGTGCGGGTGGAATCTGAAATAAGGCCAGATATTTCATTTCAGAAGATATGAGATTTCAGACCCTTAAGTGATGACATTTTAAAGACTCTCAAATATTTCTGACTCAATTCTAGAAATTTCAAGCTTTTATGTTCACTCGTTAAAAGACACATAAATGAATTTTGAAAATTTTTAATCTCCATTTTCCTTCTTTGTTATATTCGGTAACATAAAGCATAATTAAACAACTACCCAGGAATCAGCGTGACTATATAATATTGATTCTTTAATTTATTTCAGTAACATTTTTCTTGATATTGCTTTATTGATAGATTTTTTATTCAATATGTTTTATTTTATATAAATGTGGCTTAACATTTTTTAAATAAATCTAAATAAATGCTAAGACACACCGTTTAAACTTTCTCATATTGTGGTTTATAGCTTCGAAGAAATTTTTCAAAAATATCATTTTCGTAATCTGTTCCTAAGTATGCTTTTCTCATAAAAACGAACACACATCTTGTTAATCAAAATAATCGCTCTTTATAATATACATTTTTAATTATCTTGTTAAAACATATTTAACAAAATTCAAAGTTTTAACAATAAATAATTTGCAAACTAACCTAAAACTATTTGTTATTGTAAAAATAAAAATCTTATTCTTATTTATAATGAGAAACTATTCACAGATAATAATTTTGAATTTAGTCTTCAATGTCGATTTCCAAATCATTCAAATTTTTTTAAAAGTAAATTCCACTTAAGTTGATTTATTTAAAATAAATAAATATACATTTTAATTGATATGATATTGATACCAATTATAAATTAAATCACTAAATCTATATTTTAAAATATATAATTTGAAAAATAGTTATTGGTTAACAAGTCATAGCCAAGTTTTTTCCCAAAAACAAGAATACAGCTTTATATTTCATGTTCATGTCGAGCACTCCTTATATACACTTTTAAGTAAACTCATGATATCCATTTTCAAGACAATTCTAATTAAAAAAACAACAACACTACTACGTAAAATAACCTTCATCGAACTTTTAACCAAAACAAAGTAAATTGTGTTATTTGTCAATACCAATATTCTTATTAGGAACCAAGTCCTTTATGCCATTTTTGTAAAATATTTCATATTTTTGAAAAATAATCATCAGAAAACTACTCATAAATGATTTTTTACACTATAAACAAATTATAATATGCTATTTTTCATCTCAGGCAATTCTTAAATGCATTTTAAACAACATAATTAAAGCCATTTTCAAAAAAAATTAATTACATATTTACTTATCAGTGAAAGGCTAGGGTAAAAAAAATAGCTGTTGTGTGCTACAGCCCTATACAATTTAAATATCATGTTTGACCCAAATCCATCAAACGGTTATGGACCGGTGGCAGAGGACAGACAGACAGAAATAAATATAGGGACTGACAGAATCGTAAAATAAAGTTTTTTGGATTCGGGCTCCCTTAAAATGAACAAATTCACCAAAATCTCGAGATAAGTAATAATTATGTCACGATTAAAATACTTTTACTTAGTACAAAATTAAAGAGTCAGAGTAAAAATATGTTAGAATAGACATGGGTGTCTCAGTAGGTACTCATTTGGGTTATACATATGCTTTAATTACGCCAACAAATTAAGAGTAAGTAAGGTATGGATGTCGAGAAAATATACCCACATTTGCGTGTTAGGAGAGTAAAAAACCATTTAAGAGAAATCATTTTCAACAATATGGGATTAGTACTCAATCTACCCCTCACTGGAAATGTACCGGTAATCTAATACAAGAGTGAGTGAACAAGTTTGTGATATTCCATATCACCTCACACAATCTACCCCTCACTGGAAATGTACCGGTAATCTAACACAAGAGTGGCAGTGAACAAGTTTGTGATATTCCATATCACGTCACACAATCTACCCATCACTGGAAATATACCGGTAATCTAACACAAGAGTGGCAGTGAACAGGTTTGTGATATTCTTTATCACCTCACACAATCTACTCATAACTGGAAATGTACCGGTAATCTTATACAAGAGTGGCAGTGAACTAGTCTGTGATATTCCAAATCACCTCACACAATCTACACATCACTGGAAATGTACCGGTAATCTAACACAAGAGTGGCAGTGAACTAGTCTGTGATATTCCAAATCACCTCACACAATTTAACCTTCCTTTATACAAATTACATTTAAAACTCGTAAGATATGTGAAACAAATTAAAAGACGTTGCTATAGAAACATAATGGGAAAAAAGAGCATCGCATTTAACCAAAGATTACACAAGACATAATAGACACTGTTAAAGGAATATTAAGGCCCGTAGAAACAGAATTAGTGGACTAATGCAAGTTTAGTGGTATTAGCCTACTAATATGTTATTTGTGTCGACACGCATTTTTCACTAATATTAGTATCGCTTCTAAAAATATGGCTGAAAATGAAGTTGTATTGACTGATCTCTCTATTGGGGCAACATTTTTTTATCACTACGTCCCATTTATCGTTCGGGTTATTTATACGTATAGGCCTATATTAATTACTCTTATGTGCTAGGATCTAGAAAGGGTGAATAGAGAATAAGAATGGGTAGCCAAATTAGTTACAATTTTTCAGTAAACGCAATGTATCATAATTAGTTGACCTGTTTAAAAAAATTGCTTTATATAAACAATATAAAAAAGTTAGTGATTAGTACATCTCAGTATTTCTTAATTCCTTAATAGTTTAAAATGTATTTCAGTTGATCCCAAATAATTATTATATTATTTTTCTTGATTTGTTAACTCACTTAGCATACATAATAAGTAAAATTAAACTCAAATAAGGTCAATAAATCCCAATACAGCCCTTGTTTGGGCACTTTTTAAATAGGCTTAATGCAGGTTTTATAAACCCTGTTTTAAATTTAGGTATACTAGTAACACAATATTTTGTTAAATGCTAGCTTGCTATGCCTAAAATAGTCCTTAAAAATAATAAATCGTTAATTTGTAGATTGGTTTATATATAGACTATCTGGTTTGCTATGCGATAATAATGTTATTTTATGTATCTACTCAAATTTCCAAACATTATTACAAAGTGTTTGAAGTGTATGGGATGAACATTATTGATTAAAACTTATAAAGATTGTCTAAAGTGTCAAATACGGAGATTGGAAAATGTGCCGAAGATTTCGCTTGAAAGCTGCCGGCCATTCATAACTTACTTGCCGATAAAGCGAATATTATGTTGCCGGAACTAATCACGGTACTACAATGTTGTATTATATTTTGTGATTGTATATAAAAAATGTACACATGCCACGTTGATTGGTAGGAAATAATGGTTTGATCAAATTATTGATAACATTTGCTTCTCGATATTAAATTATATCTCTCACAAGGCACATTTGCAATATTTACGTAGGCCTAACATTTTATTTATTTATTTATTTTATTTCATTTGAAAACTTCAAGAGATTATGTACACCTGATATAACTTTACAATATCCTCTAGTGCAATATTCCTTGCATTCTTCTCTTTATAAATTCAGTGTTTAAAACTGCACAAAACCTCATTCTTTTCATAACATTCCACAAATAAGTGTCCCCAACACAACCAATTCTCTAGTTGCCATCATTTTGAATTGTCTACTTTCATTAGTAAAGTTGGAAGGTGACAACTTTTTTAGTTGCAAGTAGACTTGCATGTAAGTAGTTACTTGTCTGTTTACATGGTGCAAGCTGTGCGCGCGCAGCCAAATTAGTGTTCTTGCATTATTCAACTAACACCGTCTCAACGGGCCTTTATTGATTCAGTTCATGTTCAACTTTTCATTTCCTAAAGTTATATTTAAAGATTTTGCCAATAAATTGAAAAATATTGAATTTAAAATTTATTCTCATTAATATTTTTTCCTTAAAAGGGTTTTACAACTTAGAAATTATATTTCATATCTCAAAAGTGGAAGATTTTATCAAAATAAGAAATTTGCCTTTGTATAATGTATCCTCAAAGTCATTTGTATGATTAAATGAGATGCACCATTTTGTTTGTGACATTACCTAGAGACGAATTTTAATAAAAAAATTGTTAGTTTTTTATAAAATCTTTTTTTTATGTACTATCCTTGAAGTAAGCTACCCATAATATTGAGGTTGGATATATAATATTAAAAATTCCTCTGGGAACCTTCAGAAAACTCTAAATACCAAGTTTGGTTTCAGCTCTATTCCCAGTAAAAGACAAACACAAACGTGATTGCAAAAAAAAACCTCTCTTAGGTTCAGTGGGTTAAAAGCTTGACATTCATCAAAATCTAGAATTTGATTTTTGGGCGATTAAAATATTTTCTTTCTCCATGGGGTCACGAGAGAGTGAAAATCACATTTGTGAGAAGTTTAGTTTGGCATTTCAAAGAGACAACAATAGCTCGTGATCTAACGCGCTACTCTTTCAGTGGACTAGACTACTGATGATAAGAAGATCGAGGTTCGAATCTCGGTCAGGTGCAGTGAGGGCTGTTTTCCCTAAATAGTTTTACACTTTCCCTCCACGCAAATACAGGTACATTTTTTTATACAACCTCCCTAATCCGTAGCACCATTAGTGTAATTAATATATAAGCGTATAACCCAAACGGGTAGTAGGACGTGGGGGTAAAAAAGCCATCCTTTAAGGAAAACAAATTTGAACACAAAGTGTTAGAGATTAATGAAGTCCCAGATGCTAACATTTCTAAAGATTTAAATCACCTTCAAACACAGTAAACACGATCCAGAGATAACTTACAAACAATTCTAGTTCTTGCGCTGAATATCCAAGTAACTCTGAACTATTCAGATAAAATCAAATCTGAAAAATGGTTGACCATTTACACGTGCCACGCCCTCCTCGGTATGTGACACGTGTTGCATAGCTGGTCTGGCGCCAGTATACTTCCAGGGGACGACTCCGTTTGCATGGAAATGTGTGCGTCTTGATTAACATAGCGTTGCTCACGTTCTAGACGAGGGGTGTAACGGACAAATGACGCTATTTCCTTATACTTGGCAAGAAGAACGGATTTAACGGAGTTCAGTTAAAGCTGGAATTCACTTCGCTGAGTTCATAACTATATGTATAGGGGCTTAAAAGTTTAAAAATCAACTAGAACAGTCCATCACAAGTATTAATTAGACGTAGTTCTACATTTTGAAGTATTTTATATATTTTATCTATAGTTTACTTACAATAAATAATTAAATATGTTCACAAATCTACATATTAAATAATCAAGTAGCTTTAATTTAATTTAAATCCTATTAATTGTTTTAAACGAAAGGCTAGTAGATGCTGGTGGAACAAGATATATTTGTTTTTGCTACATATTCATACACCGTTTCCAGGAGGTCATTTTACATTTCATTTATTATATCTAAAATACTTTCAAATTTTACTAATAATTAATTTAATCTTTATGTTATTTTATCTTTGGAAAATGACATATATCCTTAACAACTTAGCTATTAATACTAATTTTATGTATTTAAACGCACGGGGAATATATAAATTAAATTTGCTAACTTTAGTATGATTAAAAAAATAAACCACGGCGAAAAGTGGACAAATCCTAAATTATATTTAAATATTAATCCTATATCAGTTTAAATTGTGTTACAAAACGTGACACATAGTCTGATTAATACACTAAGTTCCTTCGCAAGGTTTAAAGGTCAGAAGTTACATTGTTATCACATAAACGCCTCGGTGGCGTAGTTAGCTAGCGCTCCAGTTCCGTGTTGAGCTAGACTGCGGAGGACGGGGATATCAAGGTTCGTATCTCGCTCGGGTGAACTGGGGGTTGTTTTAATAAATGGTTTTCCACTATATTTCCACTCAAATGCGAGTTCACTTCCTCTATATTCAACCTTCCCAATTGCTAACCCATTAGTGTTATTAATACTTAGGCATTAAAAGGCAGGTTAAGCTGCATAAAAAGAAAGGAATTAATAAAATTAAATCTTAGATACATTTATGTGATAATATACCTACCCCCGCATCATACTACCCGTTCTTATGTATGCAGATTAACCTGCCTTTTAATGTACGTAATCATCTATTAGTTTGGATATTTATCTAAGTTAATGCAAGATTAAATCAAAGAAGTATGTTGAGCCCTGCGCACATGACAGATATATTTGTTAAAGTAACACGCTTTGCCTACTCATGTAAGTACAAAACAACCAAAACAAAATATTGTTTCTCTTTGGATTTAATATTGAAATTATCCAGTAAATTGATTCATGGATCAAATAAGAAAAAAACAAAAACAATATTCAATAGAAGAATACACCATTGAACACGTAGTTAAAGAAATAATATTAAAACAATCAATTTTATTGGATTTTAAAAGAAAAAATGTAGCCTATGTGTTAACAGGACATCCAAGTTATATTCATGCGGAATTTCACCATAATCGGTGGAGGGGTTTGGTCGTGAAAACGTAACATACGTAGACCAAATAATACATTTTAATAGAATAAAGAGTATGTTTGTCTCTCTGTCATTAGCGTTTAGAAATATATACCTCACGCAGCGGTCTGAAGTTTAAAAAATAATAGCCCCTGTGGACTAACATTTGAACATGGGAGTTGAAGTTTGAGAATTTTACTGTATTAACTTTTAGCTCGCTTTAACTTTTTTACCGATATAAACCTTTTAACCATATTTTGTCAGTTTAATCTTTCTATCTTCATTACCTGCTCTATCTATTTTACCTTTGTTCACTTTTGGCACTTTTTACCCTTTGGTTACTTTTCACCTTTTTGGCAATTTTAACCCTTTTTTCCTTTTAATACTTTTAACCCCTTTAATATATATACAGTTTATATTTTAATATGTATTTACTTTTTCACTTTATGCCATTTTTACACTTTTCAACCTTCTTATCTTGTCTTCTTTCTTTTTGTTCGCTTTCCTCTTTTACCACTTTAGACTCTTTTTGCCTCTGACTTTTTTTCCTATTTTTTTAAAATTATTCTTCTTTTGTCGTTTTTTCCTTTACTCTCCTCTTTGCCCGTTTTACCCTTTTATTCGTTTTTACAATCTTAAAAAATTTTACTTACCCTTTTTACTCCTTTTTAAAATCTATTATATTATTATATTTTTTGTCTTTTCACCTTTTTACCCTTTTTTCTATCATTAATGTCGTTTATCTCAGAAGGTAAGGAAAGAACAGATATTTTGCAAAAATTGTTTGTAAGCTTGTCACAATTGTAGGCTATCATTATCTTGTAAGGTAAATATTCCACACATACACATATAGAACTACTGTTTTGTATATTCTGAAGTTTATATTCCTTGATGGCAGGAGAGATGTCAACAACTTACTTTTAATTACTTAGACAATTATTATAATATAATAGGCATATTCCCTGGTTAGTATTAGCTTTGATGTATGCATTTTTATTTAAATATATATATATATATATTTATATATATATATATATTTATTTAAGAATATTTTTATAGATATAGCCTACTTATGTATAGTTAAGTATATTTTTATAGATATATTTATATTTATTTTATAGATTTACAATATATATTATATGTATAGCTATGTATATTTTATAGATATACTATTTAAATATTTTTTATGAATATTATATATATATATATATATATATATTAGGGGCTTACATATGAATCTTATTAAATAAATTACGTATTTAATTGATTAAATATATATATTTATTAGATATATATTATATATTCATAATAATATAGCTACTAATATATAAATATACGTATTTTATAATATATATATATATGAGCAGCTTGACCCGTTCTTTGGACGGTTAAAAACCACCAAAATTATATCATATTTGTAAGGTAGTCATCCAGTTACCAACATTTAAAATGTTCCGGCTTGTTTAAAATTTAATTAACTATGGAAATCCAAAATCAATTATGACAATAAAAAATATTAAAATAATTTTAAATCATTGAAACATGACCTACCCCTTAAATTGAGTACATAAACGAACGCTATAATTCAAGCTTACAACACAATACTTGCAATATCATAATATAAATTAAAAGAAGTTATGAAAAATATTACATAAACACGTTAGAAAAAAGAGATGAATTATTTACCAAATAAGGTAATGGAAATAATGCAATATTATTATTATTAGCACCGCGTCTTAATTACCGTTCGGGTTATACGCACTTACTCTAATGTGTAATGGTAGGGTGATTTTGAGATGAAATGAAGGACCTACAGTTTAACGTGGAATCCGAACCACGGTGGAGGCCTGGCAATTCCCCACATTCACAAGATGTCCTGTCAGAGGTGAAGGAGGTGTTTGGTAATCAAATAAATCTGTGCTGGGACCGAGGAACGAACCCCGGCCGCCAGCACAGAAGTCTGACAGCTTACCCTCTAAACCGCCAGGTCACCTATAATTTAATATTAATCAATAAAGCCGAGTAATATTTCATGGGCTTCCTGATGTCCAACTTTATAAAGTTTAAACATCTGGGGACTAAAATAAAGGTATTAGCTTCAGTTTTAAGTTTAAAATAATAGTTCACAGTTTTTTTAGAAATATAATGAGTTTGAATTAGATAAATTAATGTAAATTTGGCCTCCCACTGAGCAAATGTTGAATTCAAACTACTGATCCCCTATTACATAAATTAATTCGAACTTAGTCTAAATATAGAGTATTTGAGTCTCGCTTTGTTGATATTCCATGGATGCGGAAAAGTTTAGCCTGTTTAGAATGAATAGTATAATTTGTATGTCTCTCATTAGGCCATTTGTGAACATTACACACTGAATCTGATCAAGAAATTATTCAAGAGTGTGTTTAAATCGATACCTTAAGAGGTAGATTTTTTTATAAAAAAGGGAAGATCTTTCCAAATCCATCATCTACCATTGCATCAATTTTATTACAATTTTATACAATTGAAAATATAATAGTTTTATTTAATTTTATTCGAGTTATAACTATTTTAGGTTCCCTGTAAAAATGGTGTATTGCTTCAGTGCAAATATTAACAATTTTATATGAATCTTAAATTTATGAAATGCACCAATATATGAAAATTAATTATATTTATAAAGGGGATTTGTGTTAAATTTGAAAAATAAATAATATTGATAAATATTTTATTTATTCTGTATAGTATCATCAGAACTTATTTGTTAGATGTGTTAGAAATGTTGTAGAAACCATTAATAGATTGTAGTGTGCAGAGCAATGTATTCTACTGTTTATCATTGTTATTTTTATCTCAACATATATTTTTTAACAATATCACTACACCATTTTTGAGTATGAGGTATCATTTGTAAAGGAAAGTAAAAATAATCTTCTGCAAAAGCTTGTCATATTTGTAAACCATGCTGTGTCCACATGGTCTGAAGATTAAATTGGGTCTCTATAGAGACAGGGAAGTCGGGCCAGGTCTTCATAGAGGGTATTATTTACAAGGGTTTACCCTGTTACCCCAAGCAAACACGAGAATTTGTCTATATAGAGACAGGGAGGTCGGGCCAGGTCTTCATAGAGGGTATTCTTTACAAGGGTTTACCCTCTGTTACCCCAAGCAAACACGAGAATTTGTCTATATAGAGACTGGGAGGTCAGGCCAGGTCTTCATAGAGGGTATTCTTTACAAGGGTTTACCCTGTTACCCCAAGCAAACACGAGAATTTGTCTATATAGAGACTGGGAGGTCGGGCCGGGTCTTCATAGAGGGTATTCTTTACAGGGGTTTACCCTGTTACCCCAAGCAAACACGAGAATTTGTCTCTATAGAGACTTGGAGGTCGGGCCAGGTCTTCATAGAGGGTATTCTTTACAAGGGTTTACCCTGTTACCCCAAGCAAACACGAGAATTTGTCTATATAGAGACTGGAGAGGTCAGGCCAGGTCTTCATAGAGGGTATTCTTTACAAGGGTTTACCCTGTTACCCCCAGCAAACACGAGAATTTGTCTCTATAGAGACTGGGAGGTCGGGCCCGGTCTTCATAGAGGCTATTCTTTACAAGCGTTTACCCTCTGTTACCCCAAGCAAACACAAGAATTTGTCTCTATAGAAACAGGGAGGTCGGGCCAGGTCTTCATAGAGGGTATTCTTTACAAGGGTTTACCCTGTTACCCCCAGCAAACACGAGAATTTGTCTATATAGAGACTGGGAGGTCGGGCCAGGTCTTCATAGAGGCTATTCTTTACAAGGATTGTGACGTAATTTGCCATCCTACCTTGTATTTACCTATATTTTTATAATTTTTATGAATAATTTCCAATTTATTTTTGTATGAAATTAAGGACTTCAAAGTTCGGCCGCGGTGTCGCCGGCCTGACTAATAATACTATTTACCTACATTCAATAAAATAGAAGGATGGAAGGAACAACGTATAACATTGTTTTAAATAATATAAATAAGGAATTTTGAATAAAGGAAGAACACTTACCCTTTATTAAACATATTAATTATCCTTCTAAGAAGTTTGTTTGACTCTTGTAGTTATTTTCAACGTCAACCATGATTGTTTTTAACGCATGCGCAGTTCTATCAAACAAGTGAGTAGCGGATCTCGTTATTGTAAAAGAATAGAAAAAAGAAAAAACAAGGTTCGATGTAAATAACTCAAAACTAGCGTGATTTACAATTTTGACAGATAGAAATAAACATTTGAGTCTTTAAGAAAACATTGTTCACATTCATTGGGATATATTTCAATATTTATATTAAACTTGTATCGTATTTGATTTTTATCCCTAGTCCATAGCCAACATTTTATATTTTGTTTTTATATATTAGTTTTCTCTTTAGACTTGAAAGTAAAGAATATAACCTTTTTAAATTTGATTTTTGGAAGGCTTTCTGAAGGAGATGAAGTCTTCTTCCTCGGTGTTGGTCTAACATGGAGCCAAATCTGTGGAGCTCCTAATTCAAATTATTTTAAAGTGAATTAAAGGTTGTAAATTAAAGTACAAGTAGCAGAAATGGAAAGCTAAGTGTGTGCGCAAGAATTAGACTATTTATTTTCGTTTAAATTGTGGAAGAATTTGAATTACAAAAGTAAAACAAATTTCTGAAGTTGGCGTCTCAATATAGACTAATTCATGGATGAGGTCAAGCTAACTCTTCATCTTTAAAGTAATGTGATTTTTTTATTTCTCCTATCAAGATCATAATTTATTTACGAACTTTCCGAAAGACAGACTAATGCAGAGAATTAAGTAACATTTTATTTTATGTTTAATTATTAATTTTATTGATTATATATTTTTTCTTCTTCTTTTTTTTTCAACAATATTATTTTATACTTTGTTAAATTAGAATTATAGCTCTCCGGAATTCCATAGGTAGGATTGGAATGTGGTAAAAAAGGAAACAACAATAAATCCACAAAAGTTGCCAACAATTGTTGTTTTACACATTTATTTTTATTGTAGTTTAAATTACATTTTGTTTCAACAATCCATTTTTATCTAAATTGTTCATGTTTTAGTTTTAAGTTTCCCCAGTGGTCTCGAGTATTGAGTCTCATAGTGCCACTCACTGTCTGAATTATCCGAGGTAAATGTTTTTCTATTTAATTATTATTTTTCTCCTAGATACCAGGGGTGGCGCCCAACAAAAACACAATCTTTATACATCTTGATGTTAACTATTGTTACATAAACCAGATTCAGAAGACACTGATATTAAACGAGAAAACCATATAATTTACATTTTTACACGTTTTGTTATATTTTCTTAATTACAGGATTTACCCTCTTCTACCCCAAGCAAACACTAGAATTTGTCAACTGCTTTACGCTACTCACCCATAACATCCCTCTGTAGATAGGTGGATATACCAGACGGGTAGTAAGATGTTGTGTGGAAATTAACACTGGGGAGGGGGGGGGGGG
>CABFVX010001114.1:103342-190324 GCA_902151425.1 Timema shepardi
GAAAATTATTCAAATTAACATATAAATTATGTATACTAATAATGTAATAATTTATTTTAAATGGTAATACATTTTATAATACGTATTTATAAATAAATGTAATGTATAAATATATTTATTTTATTGTGGTTAAAAATATTGTATATAAAGACTTCGCGAAAATCAGTTTAGTCGATCAACCTCAACCCAATAAACACAATACACATACTATACCCGCTCATATGTTTATTTAGTGTAACGGCCTAGTCACGTAACATTCCTATCTACTCACACTATTAAATTATCTACGTACTAGCTTACAGATTTAACAAAATATGGGAACATAGAAACCGCATTTTCAATCCGTTCGTTGAATTGTTTTAGTACATTCATCTTTGAATCAAATCTCGTTTGTATTAACATACAATGCAATTTCTTACTGATAAAATACTTTTACCACAGTTATTAGACTCGGACTTTTGAAAACGAGAATCAGACCCTGGACTTTGGGTTAACCGACACAATGATCGCCCTCTAGATAATCCCTGGATGTCACTTGCCTATGGACAAACATCACTCAGAATTACAGGCAAACTATGATGGATGACGTAGCTCCTCTGTCAAGATGTTATGTTACAAATTGGATTTGAAACATTATAGCAATTGCAACATAATGTGTATAAAGTTTGTGCATTAACTAATTAATATATTGTTCTCGCAATTGTCACAATTAAAATAGATCATCATGATTCTGAGGGGACAATTTAAGGTTATCAAGTTAAACTCAGAAATATTAAACAATTTACTATCTACGTTTCTATTGTTTTGTAGCTTCAAGTCCATTAAATATTAATTAGTTAATAGAACGTGATATGAAAAATGTTTCATAACATAATCAATAGATTAAAAATCTGCGTATTGATAAGCATTCCACAGCACAACAGACTGTACTTTCTAGAGTTGGGGCAAACTTCTGAGTTTGCCCAAAACTCCATTTGCTGAATAGTACTATTTCAACACATTTTTATATATATATATATAAATGTAATAATAATGTTTCATTAAAGTTTTGTACTCACGTTGGTAACATGTGGCTAAATATCTGTATCACACAGTATGTTTTGCTTGTAAATATAAGTTTGGGGCTTGCATAATAGCTGCACGTACAAAGGATGTCATTTAATAAATAATAAACTAGTGTTACCCAATATTTATGCACGCAAATATTGAAACATGTTATTTAAATTCTACATTTACAGTCTCTATACCATTATCATAATTAATACGCTCTTAGTTTAGTCATGTAGTAAGATGCAATTGAAATATTAATTACGCCAAACTTTGATTAAACTTCTCATGTCACCATAAAAGAGACAGTTAACCCTCTCATTAACAGATTGGAATTAAAGGAGATATTAATATTCCACATTTGGGAGACAAATCATTCTCTAACATTTAATCTCACTCCACGGATAACACGTAAAGTATAATTTTCATTAGAAGTTCCTAAATTGACAGCTATGAATTACACCGGATACATTTTAATGTCGTTGGCTCTTGACCAAAACATTTGTATACTATAAAATACTTTCCCTGCGAACACTTGACTACGACTCACTCCAGATAACACTCTAGTGAGGTATATAGTGCTACATCGCAGCGCGAGATGACACGGATTTGCAAGGAAACATTTATTAGGTGAAGTAATAAAAAGTAGATGTCCTTCCTCTATATTTAGTATGATACCTACTTATCTATTCTCTATGCATAAACAACTAGCTTATTTGGAATTATTTGTTGGGCAAACAAAAATACTACGACCTAAGATTATAATTACTAAAAACTGCTGTAAAATATTAATATAGTACTCTTTAACAGAGCGTGTGTGTAAACTTATATTTCCCCTGAGAATTACACTCCAACCTAAGCAATATTAATAAATCCGAACAAATCACAGAATAATAGGATGGTTTTATGTATTATTCGTTGAAGAGTCATAAAGTTAAAATTAATTAAATATTTTCAACTAATTTAAGCAAAAAAATACAATAATTTAAAATAGTAATGATGATTTCACTCTTTTATAAATAATACTAGTCAAGTGAATGGAGAGGAATGTCGCACTTTCATGGAAACTTAGAAGAATATAAAGTTTCTCAGTTATCGGTCTCTCCGACACTTGCAGAGGAAACTGTCAAAGGCTTGGGTGTCTTTTAGCTGCCCATATTTATTAATATATTATTTAACGTAATACAAGCTACAAGAGAATGAACCAAACTTTTAATGGTATCCATCTACATGCTCGTAAGCTCGACTAAAGCCTATACATGTTAGCGTACTCCTTCTATTTAAAATATAATATATTTTTGTACAAGAATTTTTCAAGTACTTATGGATGTCTAGGGATACATTTTAACTTTTATAATATACTATTTTTGTATTATTGTAATATGTTATTAAATAATATATTTTAATAATTTTATTTATGTTTTATAATAGTACTCTTGGTTCCAAATGCTAATAATACATTTTAAATTTTCTACGGCACATAATGATCATATTTCAATCAATCATTTATTAAATAATTAAAACCATTCTATATAGGGTCCACCAATATGGATGTATTTTAAAATGGTTTTGGTGTCCAAATCCTTTATGTTGGTTATTACATAACAAAGGTTTTGAATAATTACACTTTCTAGTTCCTCTAAATAAATAGCAACGTATTCAATACATATATCCTACATTAAGAGCTCAGTATATATGAAAAAGATTCCAAATTGGATAGCATGAGTCTAATTATTCAAGAAAACTGCTTGGCTATATTTAAGATGCTTCTAAATCAATGCACATGCAAATTGGTTATGTTCATAATATACTCTATGACGTTCTGGTTCACCACTATGGACGTTTAAAAGGAGGGGGAGAGGAGTTCTGGGTCTCTCATAGTGGGTGTGCATCCATACATCAACTTTTATTTGCTAAAGGTGTAGTACTTACCATTTATAGTGGATCCCTCATAGAACGTCCTTGATTACCAACAAGTGTTTTCAAAATGTTACTTTATCAACTAAATCTAAGAATAGTATCCAGGGACATCATTCGCGGTGTAAGTTGGCATTGTGCCGTAACCAATGATCGGAGCTGGAGGTGCAATTTCATCTTGGAACCCAAGTTGACATTTATATACTAGAAGCATGTGACGCCTCAAAAGAAATAAAAACTTAACGTGACCCAGTTCTCAGGACAGGCCTAGCTTATTGTTTATTTGTATGCCATAAAAATTCCCCTCATCAAGTTGACAACGGTCCACGCCTCTTGTCATGAGATATTGGATTGACTGAGATCTGTCACCCGTCGCGAGCGTCCCAGTATCCTCAACAATGGTGTCTTTCTGATAGCTGACAGAGTTCGTTAAAATACCGTCAATATGGCGCAACGCAGTATGATGGAATTTTGCTAAGAACGCCTCAAAGAGATGTCCAAACATTTATATTTATTATTTTTACTAAAATAGTTGGATAGGTAGCGCGTAAGAAATAATATATTATGAAGAAACTATGAAACATTTTCCCCAAAGTCAAAACACAATGTTTTTTTACTGAAGGCTTAAAAATGTTAATGTTTCGTTGATATATAAAGTTATTATGTTATGTTCAACATCCGGCTGCCTACTGTTGATAGTTCCTCATTGTACTATCCTCAACTAACTATGGTGACCAGAGGTCTATCAAGGTAATTAATAGATTAAAGTAAATTAAATATTTGAAACAAAATATTAGCTGATTCACAAACTGGGTGCACACACAAATGAAGCTTGTTACAAACGCAATATTTACCTAAGAAAGATCATAAAATAAGATAAATGACATAATATAAATGATTACAGAAATATTTGGATACAAATCATCACAGTCTACCACGGATCTTAAATAAATAGATTTTCTTTACAGAAACATAATGAGTAATAAGCCTCATGGTTTTCTAAAGAGCATCCTGGTTCATAAATGTGTGTGGCCAGAATATTACTTTAACTGTCAGGTCACTGATAGACAAGTTCTAATAATTTATATTTAATTACGTATCCTTGCTATCGCAATGCTAATGAATCCCTTTTAAGATAATCTTGAGTTTTTTTATTCGTATATTTTTAGATTTTTCTGGTTTTCCTATACAAAGTTCAGATTTTCGATCATATCACCCTCTATTTTTAAATCACAAACTTTCCAGACTTTATGGTTATTGGGGGAGGGGGTGGTTCTTTTAAAAACTTTTCAAATTTAAATTTTCCTCTATGCTGAAAAGAAGATTTTTCTATAATAATTTTGGAAATATTTTATCTTTATATCTTTCTTGTTCTGACCCCTTTTAAAAAGTAAATATTTCCCACTTATTTTTCATTGGAGTAGTCCCTATACATTACTGGCCCATTTCAATTCAATGCCTCACCAACAATATACATATTTTTACTTAACAATCCCTCCTTCCCCCACAACAAGCTTTTATTTTTTTCTACTGTTAAAATTATCTGTCTTTCATGGTTGTTTGGAGTAGCACTTATACCTTCTTGCCAAATATCAATTTCCCACTAGAGATAAAAGTGTTTTTAGTTCCTTCTCTTCTCCTCTCGTTTCCTAAAGTTCCTATTACAAATGTCAACATGTTGAAACAATAATATTAGTTTGTAATTGTATTTGCCTGGCGAATTTCTTTTCCAAAACACTGATAAGTGTTTATTTATTACATTTTTTAAACTTAGAGTCCCTAATTAAAAAAAATCTAATTTACACCTAGACACCTCACATTTTAAGATTCAATCAACTAGCTGGAATTGTGTCTCTAATTGTAGGCCAAATTGTTCTTTGTTGCCTTGTCTAAAAGGTATTTTCTAATTATATACCACCATTTCTTGTAACCCCATCTTGAAATTTCCCAATCTTAGATTTTTCTGATTATATGGGGAAATCCCACTACCCCCCTACAAAACAACATTTCCAGTTTCCGTCCTCAGTGTTTGGGGAAATACAGTGATGAGTGAGACAGTGAGTCCCATACCTTTCTGTCACTCCCACCCTTTTTGGCCAAGGAATTTGAAAATACTACAACAGGTCTCACACATTTCTAAAAATAAATAATTATTTTAAATTTCATGATTCTATGCCCTCTGGATCAAAAGATATATGGTGAATTTGGAAGAACTTTCAATGAATCGCCAATTTTAAGACTTATTTGATTATCTGGATGGCAGTTGGCATTTTACCGGCCTGTAAAATTTAGATTTTCTACGACACTTTGTAGGCAGCTTTATGTTTACTCTCCCACCCCCACCCCACATTTACTGAAGTCCAATATGACAATATAAGGTTTTTCTCACTTTTAAAATTATTTGGAGTGGCCTCTAACTTCTCGCCAAATTATAATTTGCTACCTCATCTAAAAAGCTTTTTTTCCTAATATAGTCCTACCACCTCTATTCCCGAAAAATCATTATGAAATTTATTTATTTTAGATTTTTTATTTGTAGCAATTCCTCTACCTTCCTAGCAAATTTCGGTTTTCTAGGTCATCTGAAAGTTTGTTTTCTTTTCCTGACATAGCTACTTTCAGATTTGTAAAATATAAAGATTGGAGCTTTGTCCTTATCCGTCTGCTAAGAATAACTAATCAAGCTTAGCGATATTTACTGTATTACGTAGTAATACTTTTGTATAGAACAAATTGTATATACAAATAAATATAAATCAGCGGTTGAACTAAAGGTATGATTCAAGGAAACGAAGGTTAATATCCATAGTTTTGCTGTTTTCATATCAAAAACACAATTTGGTTACACAAATAAAGTATAATTACAATTGGTTTAGTGTCCCTAAGATAGTGGTCTAAATAGTTCTTGAATATTCGTTATGGACATGGTGGATGGAAAAACATAAATTTATCTCTTCTTATGAATTTCTTCTCTTTAAATATCACTATGCTCTTCATTAATATTCAAGAACTTTCGAGATGAATACATTTACAAAATAAGGTCAACCAATCTAGTGAAAACTATTTTAACTATTATGACACCCAAGACATTTTGTTATAAGATCGTGAAAAGAAAGACCTTGAATAGAAAATTAATTACATTTATTTACGCAATAAACCTTTCATATATTAAAAAAATTCTAAATGTTGAGTCACTATATACCCTCCTTAAGGCTGAGGAACTACAAGACAAAACACATTCATTACAAAGAGTCGAATCTTTTTCGATCGATAGATGGCGGCAGCGGCGCGTTATGACGTCACACAACACGCTCCGCATTTCCGCTTGACCCTGAGTGACCTACAACGGCGACCGACTCAACTAGAGTGACGCAGTCACCGCTGAGCTCTAATGTGCTCACTGCTCATGTCTCGCTTGATGTTGACAAACAGTTCAGCACAAGACAAATAGCGAGTACGGGGCTGCATGATATCTGGCGACTAGACAACACGTGATGGCTAACAATCTCTCCCATCGTATGATGTATTGAATGTCTGGATACCACGACTCCACTAGCAGAGAACCACAGTAATGATACTCGGCTCATTCATTAAATCATCATTCATTCAAGTGTGACGTATGAAAACTCTTGATCATTGATACGATCTAGTTCACTATTGAGCATTAAACAGAAAATGCCAATGATTATTTCAGTAAATACGCATTCAGTTGGGTGGACTATTAGTTTTATAGACTATCTTGTCTGCGTGAGTAAGAATTTGTAAGAAATTGGAGTAAGATGTTACTCACAAGCCCCCACATAGATCCCTTAGAGCCACCCTCAGGGGTGTTCGAGTGGTAACTCACATCGCATTTATTTATCGTTGATGGGGAGATAGAGACCTATGTTACTTTTCAAAATATGGCTTTAGCTTTGTACTAACATCTTCTTTATCTACTAGTGAAGATTAATTTCTCTTTGCTCTCCTTTACTTTCCTTCCACTTAGATTCGGTCGTTAATAAATCTCACGTTTAATTTTCACCTATGGAAGTAGGAATGCTATTTTAGGGTTAAGTTTTTTATAAGTAATTAATAGCAAGCTGCGAGCATAATTTATTGGTAAGAAAAAATAGCTTAGATTTCTTAATATATTTCTTTAGTTAAGGAATAATAAAGGGTAGAATGTTTGGAAGTTTATTTTAAATGTTTATTGAATTTTAGTAGATAGATTCTTAATAATCTATATTATTATATACAAAATTTAACCGGATTATAGCTATGTATAATTATGTACGATTTTTTTTGGGGGGGGGGAGATATATACAGTGCTTACAGCGTTAATAAAATATTAGTTTTATTTTAAAACCAAAATTAAATTAGATAAAATAAATAAAACTTTTTTTTTTGAGAGGTATGAATTATCCAGGCCACAAGTTGATACTAAGATATTAATAATAACCTCCTGGCTTGTTACCTAGGTCAGGGTGGTACAACGTTAATACCCCAAAGGACAAATCTGATCATAAGATTGGACTGCGGGCCAAAGCTAATACAATTAGTATTCCCAATAACTTGATATAGGCTCCAAACGACAGTCATTACGTGATTATTTACAATAATTAAAATAAATTATAATTTTTATTGGTAGAATATTTTAATTTCTACTACGAAAATGGTTTATTAACCTCTAAAAAATATATTATGAAAATATATTATTAACGCACACATAGTTTCAAAAAACAACTAAGAATCATACATATATAATCATGCATATTTGTATTAATAAAGTAAATATATAGTAAGTTGCAATAATAACTATTTATATTCCCCACCTGCCACCGAGGGTGTCCCTTTGAATCTTCATCCAGGAAACTGTGAGGACCACATTTTCAGTGAAAGTGAAAGATAATAGCTATTAAGAATCTTCTATGGATGCAGACAATATTGTTCTCAAATAATAATTTGACTGTAGTTGATTGAGCGTCTATTAGTCATGAAGACACCATTGTTCATAATTAGATCATTTGACTGTAGTTGATTGAGCCTCTATTAGTCATGAAGACACCATTGTTCATAATTAGATCATTTGACTGTAGTTGATTGAGCCTCTATTAGTCATGAAGACACCATTGTTCATAATTAGATCATTTGACTGTAGTTGATTGAGCCTCTATTAGTCATGAAAGACACCATTGTTCATAATTAGATCATTTGACTGTAGTTGATTGAGATGGTTTTGGACATGAGCATTCCAAATATCGGAAAGATTAACTACATATTTCTCCCCTAACACGTGCTACTATGCAAGTTAAAATAACCAACCTATTATCTATTTTAAATAAGTATTTCAATATGAATATATTTGTTTATCGCTAGGAAATTTGGGCTAATAACCCTGTGTAGATGCAGGTATGTGTGTTAGATGGAGACAGATTGTCAAAAAACTGGGATGTGCATCCTATTGAGTTTGAGAGACATTTGATTGTTAATTTCACAACTAAACAATAAATACAGCCATTTATTATAAAACACCTTTATTGTGACCAAAATTATTTTATTTAAAAACTAGATTTTAATTCTGTCTGTTTCAGGATGATCACATTAGTGCGACATAATCTAACAAAACCTAACTTTAAAATGCTAAATGCTGTAACTTTTGGATTCGTTAGGTTTTGTCAACTTGTTAATAAATTACAAATAAATGAATAGCAATTAAAATGACTATCATGAATACGTTTATTTAGTATATTATGATTGTTTCTTGTTTGAGGCCAAGTGACTACAATTTAATCTATAAACATTTTGCGTGAAGGTGTTTACTACCCATAAACTTCATCCTTATAGTTCATTGGGAAGTACTATTTATCATCTGCACTGATATACATGCATGCCTACATACATAATCAAATATACACACAACTAGAAATATATTGCTACCAGTAAACGCTTGCGAAACTTTCGCACATTCAATCTCCCCCCTACCCCAAAAATAAGATTTAGTCTTTCTTTGGGTTGTTGAAATTAAATATTCAGTGAGTTGTATACACAAAATAGCAAAGAGAGTTTATTTGCGGTAATTAATACAAAAATATTATAAGATTTTTCTTTTAATTTAAATTTCAAACAAACAATGTGTTTTAACGTAAACTGAGTCTGCTATGTCAGAAGTCAGTAATAAAGCCTATCCACTAATACCGTATTCATTGTTGTAAGCTTTGTATTAGTTGAGTAAAAGGGATGTAGATGACAAAAATAATAATTAGGATAGGGGATCACTGTTATTTATTTATTTAGACCCATGTCTTACTACCCGTTCTGTTTAAAGGCTCTTGAGCCCTGTTCATTCCTAAAATTGTCTAATATATGAACATATATAAATATATGATATATTCATGCCCTATTCAACAAATATTATATTGTACTAGTTATTCATCAATTTTATAAAAAAAATACTAATAATCCTACTATAATAAACATTTTCTTTTCCTACCATTAATTTTGTACGCATTAATGAATATGATCGAAATATATACAATTTACTTAAAAAAGATTTTTTATACCTAGATTTTAAATATTTAAGTTATTATGCTAGTGATTGAGATGTCAAAAAATTTAGAAAAAATATTACACATACAGCTCACTCAATGTATTTTAAAATGTGTTGATAAATTAAAATGAAGCAAAAGTATATTTTTGTGTGAGAGAGCTTACAAATATTTAAATGCTCAATTAAAACAAATTATGAGTAGATTTTCGATAAAACTGTATTTTATGCATCACCTCACACTCAAAAAATATTTATGATATTTCATTTTATCTATCCCCATAATATGAGTAGAAGTGGAAAACGAGAAGAGGTTTTCCACTCTTTAAAGTTAAAATGAAACAATGAATGTTCTTTACCTAGAGAATATATTTCAATCAAATTTTATTCTATTAACATTATAAGTTTTGTAATAAAATTGGCTCATAAGCGTAAACACCCACACTTGAATTACAAATCAAGAGAATGTACAATTATATAAATACACTAGTATTGAGTAGTTAACTATCAAATTTCCAAAATTAGAAACGTGAAAGTTTAAGGCCTCTTTTAACCCAATCTGCTTCTGAAAACCAATTATCTATCCAATTTACAACATTATTAGGAGGGTCTATAAGGTAGGACTGCTTGCTCTTGGGTCATTCAACAACTAGCATTTTATCTCACATAACTAGACATTCATAGGAGGTGTATTATTATTAGCAGTAGACACATTAATACTTATATCATTAATATTATGATAATAGTAATTATGATTATTATTTTATAACATATACTGATATTTATAGTATTAATATTATAATTGTTACTAAAATCAATTGAAATTGAAATTGAAATTTGAATAAAAATAAAAATATTATAAGTATATATGTTAAGCTCAAAAACAGAAAATGCTCAATGAGCGAAATAAACCACCATGACGCGTTGTGGTAATATATAAACCACCATGACGCGTTGTGGTAATATATAAACCACCATGACGCGTTGTGGTAATATATAAACCACCATGACGCGTTGTGGTAATATATAAACCACCATGACGCGTTGTGGTAATATATAAACCACCATGACGCGTTGTGGTAATATATAAACCACCATGACGCGTTGTGGTAATATATAAACCACCATGACGCGTTGTGGTAATATATAAACCACCATGACGCGTTGTGGTAATATATAAACCACCATGACGCGTTGTGGTAATATATAAACCACCATGACGCGTTGTGGTAATATATAAACCACCATGACGCGTTGTGGTAATATATAAACCACCATGACGCGTTGTGGTAATATATAAACCACCATGACGCGTTGTGGTAATATATAAACCACCATGACGCGTTGTGGTAATATATAAACCACCATGACGCGTTGTGGTAATATATAAACCACCATGACGCGTTGTGGTAATATATAAACCACCATGACGCGTTGTGGTAATATATAAACCACCATGACGCGTTGTGGTAATATATAAACCACCATGACGCGTTGTGGTAATATATAAACCACCATGACGCGTTGTGGTAATATATAAACCACCATGACGCGTTGTGGTAATATATAAACCACCATGACGCGTTGTGGTAATATATAAACCACCATGACGCGTTGTGGTAATATATAAACCACCATGACGCGTTGTGGTAATATATAAACCACCATGACGCGTTGTGGTAATATATAAACCACCATGACGCGTTGTGGTAATATATAAACCACCATGACGCGTTGTGGTAATATATAAACCACCATGACGCGTTGTGGTAATATATAAACCACCATGACGCGTTGTGGTAATATATAAACCACCATGACGCGTTGTGGTAATATATAAACCACCATGACGCGTTGTGGTAATATATAAACCACCATGACGCGTTGTGGTAATATATAAACCACCATGACGCGTTGTGGTAATATATAAACCACCATGACGCGTTGTGGTAATATATAAACCACCATGACGCGTTGTGGTAATATATAAACCACCATGACGCGTTGTGGTAATATATAAACCACCATGACGCGTTGTGGTAATATATAAACCACCATGACGCGTTGTGGTAATATATAAACCACCATGACGCGTTGTGGTAATATATAAACCACCATGACGCGTTGTGGTAATATATAAACCACCATGACGCGTTGTGGTAATATATAAACCACCATGACGCGTTGTGGTAATATATAAACCACCATGACGCGTTGTGGTAATATATAAACCACCATGACGCGTTGTGGTAATATATAAACCACCATGACGCGTTGTGGTAATATATAAACCACCATGACGCGTTGTGGTATTATATAAACCACCATGACGCGTTGTGGTAATATATAAACCACCATGACGCGAACTTTCACGTTCTGGTCGCTTTTAAGAATCCACAACGTGTTCTGGCATTCCAAAAAATATCATAAAGCGAACTTAGTGTTGTGGTTTTTAAAGAAAATGACGTTGTGGTCGTTTCCTTTTAAAGGCCACGAAGTAATGTCAGACAAATCTCAGACAATTTTCAGACAATTTTACATAAAATCCACTCTTTATTAGCGTACTAATTTATTTATCAAAAATATATGTAACATTTCCTACTTAATTAATTACAGCAAAAATAATTTATTTTCCCAGGAGCTGTTATAATGACACTTAGTACAACACTTGGTATTTTTCGTACGACATTTGTACAATTGCAGCTTACAAACCCCGGCCTACTTCCAGATGTTATCATTGAGGCTGACCGAGAAGATAGTAAACCCATCATGCACATCTATGAAGCTGTTGCAAGTATATAGCCACTTAGGTAGGCCTTTCTCTGTGCCCAACTGATGAAGCCCTCAGGAGTTGACATCAGTGACAATTGCCAGGAAATGGTTGGGTCTCAGATGTCTTCGATCAAAGTAAGGCACCCTGGCCACAACGTTTGTCTCAATAGCAACTGTTGGAAGTCTTGAGTTGGACAGATAAACCATTTTTGAACTTGTGCTACTGACCGGGTTTTGCACCTTGGCCCTCAATTTTAATTTAATTCTTCCTTACAAAGAGGTTGCAAGTGACTTTCTACTCAAAACCCTCATTGTCTTCACTGTATCCTGAACAAATAGCTTGATCAAATGGGTCACACACGGAAAATTATGTGAAGAATCCTTTTCCCAAATTACACAGCAAACTTTGATTATTGTTTCTTCTAAAGTCTCATTGACTTGTTTTTATCTTCCTCTTTTAAACCCCCTTGGCATTTATCCCGCTACAGTTCTGTTCCAAAACATCAAACATCTCATCCGTCTTGCAGTAATAACGAATATTTTAATCATTTTCTCCTGAAACACATTCAATAAGCTACTCCGTATCACCGATCTTCATGACATCGTTTCTTTGTGACGCTGGTAATGTTTTGAAGTCAATATCTGAACTTCCTTCACTTCCCATAATATTTTGTCATAATGTTCATTATCAAGAAGCAAGCTCCTATTATTGCTTATTTCATTCAACTCATTTACTTTTTTACTAAAAATATAACAGATATGGCTGTAAAATATACCAACCTCAAGCGTTATCACTCGCTACTGAAGAGAGACAGCATGAGCCCTGTGAAAGATTACAAACATGGTACTAGTGCGCATGCCCAGGGTCAACCAAGGGAGGGGATGACGTCAGGGGAAAGCTCACGTACTAGCAAACACACTAGTTAATGCCTTATTCACCACATATATATATATATATATATGTATATACCTCCTGCTTCAGACATCGTGTCGTGGCCGTAAGAGGAAACGACCACGATGCCTTGTGATTTTTCATAATGCCAGGGCGCGTTGTAGCTCTTTAAAAGCTCTGTGTGATTGGAAGGTTGGGATTTTAAGCCAGACCATATGAACTTGATTAATTTTATATA
The DNA here is from genome assembly GCA_902151425.1 of Timema shepardi. Classification (NCBI taxonomy): domain Eukaryota; kingdom Metazoa; phylum Arthropoda; class Insecta; order Phasmatodea; family Timematidae; genus Timema; species Timema shepardi. The sequence continues at coordinate 116,735 of CABFVX010001114.1, forward strand.
AATGTTTGTCTACTTTATGTTCATGAAAATTTGCATATACCTCTTATAAATTATAATCTCCATAACATTAACCAATTAACACCAAAATGTGAGTTTCCCTGATGAGTAGTATGACGTGAATCACGTGAATTGTAATGTACTTAGTTTACTTTGGTATCAATCTCTTAAAACGCACTTTAAAAATTATTATGAATAAGACCTGGTGCTGGCACAAATATGGCATTGAGATACTCCCTATTTTAATCCATTCTTGAGGTTAAGCAACATCTATCTGGTTTGTCAACATTTAAGTGGTACATCAGATTTGGTCAACATATGTTGATAAAGGAAATGTTCCATCTAATTTAACTCTAGAAGATGCATCTTCTCAGGAATGTTTTAAATAACTATTTGACGTGATAGATTTAAAACAAATTAAACTGTATTTATAACTATCGCATTTGTAAATCAAATAAAATAATTAAATGTTTATTAAAAAGTATTGCAGTCCGTAAACATACAAATGTATCGTGTAGTATTATATTATACAAACTATTTAATATCTTTTATTGGGTATTAAGTTTTTGAACATCTTTAAAACACATTATTAACCAAATATTTTGATCCAAAGGACACTATTTCAATTAACCCTACTAGTGGTTTACAATACCACTCCAATGAGTCATTGAATTATAAATTTGTTGAGATATGCTCAATGAACCATTACTGAGGGTTTTACAAGAAAAATTGATAATAGGATATTTTTATTTTACAGCTACAACTATCACGGAGCCCACCAGCTTCTTTTAATGCAGGTAGTTTGCCTATACGCTCTCTTTTTCAAACCCTCTATCGTTACCTATATTATATTGTTCATTTTCCCTTTCTTGTGTAGTAGGTATTTCAGCCTTTTACTACACAACGCTTTATACACGCACGTATAGACCCCACTTTATAAATTCCCTATTTACATTTATTTAACATAGTCTTTTGCCAATATTACTTTTATTTTTATCTTACCTCACTTTGCCTCTCATACCCTTAGTTCCTGTCTCCTTTTCCATCCTTTATACATTTCTTATTCCTCCATATTACCTCTCCACTAGGAAAATATTCACAATTCCGCTTTTCTCTTTCATTCTTTTAAATATTCTTTAGATCTTTTGAACTTCCAAATATTAGTAAAACCTACATTTATATTATATTAGCTCTAAACTTTCAATAATGTTCTGTTTTTTATATTTAATTAAATAATTGGAGTAATATTTTTTCACTAAAAGCTTTACTAAGAAAACTATTTAAAACCGAGTTAAATAAATTAAAGAAAACGACTATTTGCTCTCCGCTTGTATGTAGATTATGAATAGAGATCGGTTACATTAATAATTCAACAAACCATGCTTGATAAGTCTATGTTGTAAGAAACCTTTAGAATTATTTTATTGGAGGGTAGTTTGGAGGTTCAAGTGTAAAACTAGCAGTCACAAAGAAAGCTAGTTGGAGCTTAGACCTAATATTTTAGGCAATATTAGTTATTTCCTGAAATAAAATACATTTTGTTGTTTTAACATAATTCCAACAACAAATGATCTGTTGCCAAAATTTATCTCACATAATTTTAATTTTATAAACTAATATATTATATGTTTATATACGTATTAACGATAATCGCAATGTACATGATATTATTTTATTGAAGGGTCGTAACTTTCGTCAGAGCTTACAGTAACGGGACAGAATAGGCATCAACATGCCAATGGGATAGAGTTTACCAAAATCATTTCAATGAAACATTGTACTTAGACTTTTATTTTTTTTAATTTGGTTAAATAAGGTAATATAAAAATATGGATTCATAAAACTGTTCTTAGTGAACTGCCGCTACCCTTAGTAGAGAGCTAAAACTCGATTTAACGCAAAGGTTTGCCATCCGGTTTGAAACTAGTGAAACAGAAATATTGTATTGCGTGTATAAAGTGTGCCATTACAGTGAACGAACCGTCACTAAAGATAATATAATGCTGTCACACTCTACCAATATCATATCTCAGGTCTGTTTTTAAATGCAATAAAACCGTACAAAACGGTGTATTGCTATAGTAAAGAAACCCTTATGGTTGCATTAATTTAACATTTAAGAATACAATTTGGTTTTATTTGGGAGGAGGGAATGGTTTTGAAGCGTTTGGGAGTTGTTGGTTCAAAGTGTGTAAGGGGTGTAGGGGAGGCAGTTTGAATTGTCAATGGCTAGACTACTAAGGTCAAACGATGTACACCCCTATTCCTCTTCACGTTTTATATATTGCTCTTGATTATTAAAGTTCACTAGTTTTATTCATTCTTATTTCATAATTATTAAACTTTAAATGTGCTTTAGGTTCACTTTCAGGGCTGTTAGTTATTTATTAAAATGTATGTATCAATGTTTAAGTGTAGTTTTACCTTTGATTCCATTTCCTTTTAGCTTCAAATATTTGATACCTGTTTATTGGTGGACATGTTTCATTTTATAGTCGGTTGTCTTTCTGTTCACCTTCTGTAAATCATTGGACACAATCTCCCTTGAAACACACTCTCCATTTCTAGAATCATATAATATGAGAAACAAAGCCCCCTTAAGTGAATATAATCAGCTCTAGCGAAACATATCCGGTAGAACATGACTATGGAACATTTTCCTCTTAAAGCGCTAGTAAGATAAAATGTCAACTATTATAGCCGGGTCAATCATAACTAATATCGAACTGTCTCCTTAATGCACAAGCGTGAAGCGCAAACCAGAGATAATTACCTCAAGGCCGTCTAGAATCAGAGTAATTGTGAATTAAAATCATAATAACAAGCCAATACACACGATCAGAGATACCTACGCCACCTTACAACCTGCCCATAAGAGGTAATAATACATTCTTGGTCGTGGGGTTAGCGACCAATGGGAACAAGACAGGACCAAGATGACACAGAGAGAGCTTGCTTCAGACAAGAACTACACGAAATAATGTTAGTCTATGTATATCTTCTGCCACGGCGGTATGTTTTTGTTGTTGCACTAACAAATAGTCTCTGGGAGTGGCAGACTAGGTTAGATTGCCCGTGGTCCTAAATCTGGGAACACAGCCAAGTGCTTCAAATGTTATGTCTTTTTCGTAACATCTATTCCAAAACGTTACAAAGTCAGGTTAGGTTGGGTTAGATTAGGTTAGGTTAGCTATTGTTCTCAGCAATATATAATTACTGGTTATTCTCTAAAGGTCACACGAAAAGTATGAAATACAACTGCAAAATTAATTTATTTAATACCATGCTAAAACCAATTAAAATTAAAATGATAATAATTTTAAAATTCATTTCAAATAAATACCACTTTTAAAAAAGATGGCACATATCTATCTATATAATCGGAATTAATCCCACATTAGATTATGCTTTGAAAATTTCATAAAATCGTTCTGCTTTTACTAGTCAAGTTTCCTTGTATTAGTCTATAATTAAGGTAAGCTTGTAAGGTCCTGTGTTGGCGTTATATTTGTTAATAGATTTAATTGTATTTCATACTATCACGGGATGTCTAATTATGTTTTAAACAGCCACCTCAAAGACCTGGATGTAGCAATGTTTAGAGGATGTGGATGTGAGATTAATATGTCGCTCTTGAATATGACTAATAGGGAACCAATTTGAAATATAATACTTTGAAGGTTATTTATTTCAGGCTCTACCTTGGATTATAGTTTATCCGGAGTATTTAGTGGTAAAAACATCGAAAGGCATCCTAGGAAATTTTGTAGTAAATGTAGAAAATACGTTAGTTTAATTATATTTATATTAAGCGTCATTATTAATAATAAAGTTATTCGTCTGGGCTGGATATCTCGTATAACTGCTGTTTGGTGGACTTATTTTACTACTCTTTTGATGGCCTCAGCATGGGCTCATTTACGTGAGAGAAATGGATGTAATATTGATTATTTATGACAGCAGCTACCAAATACTAACTGGAAGGTCACTGGTTTTATTCCCAAAAAATCCTGAATTCTTATCATTATTTTATTCATTAAATCCAGAATATTACCACAATTTAAAGGAATAAAAGGCGTGGGTAGTGGGTTTGTGTGTAAATATCTACTAGACTGATTCTAAAGACGCACCAGACCAGGTATATTTTGGTTTCATTATAAAAGTTAGTTAAACATAAAGTAAGTTTACAAATATTATAAACATCTTCTGAGTATGGACTTAAACAATAAAAAAATATACTAAAGTGCCTGATATGATAATAAAATTTAATGTGATCACACTTATAAATAAGTGTGAAATACTAAATACATATTGTTGTGGATATTCATAACAAAATTATAAATGGAAGCTAATAGCAATTATAAAAGTATACATTGCTTTTAACCGGTCTTCCAAAAACGTAATATGGTGCTATGACGTCGTCTAAAGTATACCGTGACATTTTGGTTTGGTTATTAAACTTTTTAAAGCTTTTTTCAAAACTTCTCCAAAAGTATATCCAATTGCAAAATAAAACAATTAATATTCTACTATATATTGGATAAACTAATATTTATTACATACACATGACCTATTTGAAAAGTCAAATTTTATAATATTTATGTATGCAGACATTTTAAATAAGTTAAGAATAAAAATTAGAGCTTTATAATTATAATCTGGTAAAAAATTAAACTGTAGAGCATTCTACAATTTTACTTAAAGCATAAAGTAGTCACCTTATTTGTTATATCAAGATAAATTGCCAAATATTTAAGTGTCTTATGTTTTTGGGTTTAGGTTTATGCTTATCATTCAATTTTAGCTTAATTATACCCAGTATAGCCTATTTTGCCGTATTTAATCAATTAGTATATTCATAATATTTCACACTTGGTACACTTAAGTTTATTGTAGTACTTTATAAATAATCCAAACAAAAATTTTATGAGTATCATTATAATTGCACTTATTTCCATGAATATACTTTGTAATAGAATTAAATAAATTGTACAGTTGCAATAGGTATTTATATGATTACAAATTGACCAATAGTCAGCCTAAGCTAGGCGCAGTGTGGCCAATATTATCGAGGTTTCATAGGTAGGTATGTAATGAGAGCGACAAGGGTCAGGTGCAATACAATTCCCTGGCCCTTCCTCACTTTGTTCATCCACATCATATTTATATCTCTAAACATTCCCTTTCACTCTGTGCTGGTCTTGTGGACTCTAGTTAACCGCTATAGAATGTACTCGGTGCCCCTGGTTGGCAGGAGCCATGTGCTACACGAACGCTTTGTTGTGTTGTATAACCCCCAGTGATGACCAACTGACAGCTTCAATTGTTGGCTGAAACCTTCCATTTGACTTTAGTGTGATCTTTATTCAAACTAATTTAATAAGTTATGTTATAACATAATGTTAAACTGGATTAATATAGCATTAGGAACTCAAAAATGTATTGCCGCACTTACAAAATTACGCCACCTAGCCCTATCTTGAGCTAGTTCTATCCAGTCCACCTCATTACACCCTATATCTTTCAGATCTCTAATGTTATCCTCTAATTTGTGTCTGGGTCTTAACAATGGTATATTCCCACAGGGCTCGCCCGTCAACACCCTGACCTTGGTTCTAGAAACTCCCATTCGCGCTGCGCGTCCTGCCAACAGTGACCTACAAGACTTATTATCCTAATAATATCTTGTTTTGAGTACAGAGTAGGTAACTCATCATTAAGTAGCCTAATCCACTCTACAGTATACTTATCCCTTCTTGGACCAAATATCTCCCTAGGCACCTTGTTTTAAACTCTCTAGATTGGTTTTCATCATGTAAGGTAGGAGAACATATTTCACAGCCATAAAGAACAGCCGGCAGAATTATTGTTTTGTAAATCGTGAGTGTTGCATTCCTGGTCAGCAGGTGAGAGAGCAATAACTTACTGACCGAGTAATAACATGCGGTACTCTAAACTGACAAATATTTATCTTGTGAAAGGGTAAAACAGTCGGCTACTTGTTAAGGTGGTTTCATGTTGAACTGGTAATGGTGGGTCTGGTGCCACAATCCTGGTCTGGTCCAGTCAGGGGGGGGGGGGGGGGGTTGGAATAAAATAAGGTTGGTTTCACCCTTCCTTCGCGCAAATTGTCATAGCAACATGTAAGCTTGATTTTAGATAGAATGTACCCACATTAGTAAATTAAAATAGTGTATACTCGCTAAAACGATAAACCTGTGTTTGCCAGGTACTGTACATAGCTCAAATCAGTATTAATGGCCCAAGCCCTCTCTTTGATACCAAGAAAAGTTATAACCGACTAGAAATATTTGTGCATTAAATTTAAAATATATATATATATAAATAATCTGCTACAATCCATTTGGAGTTGTTTTCTGGATTAATGTTTCTTGTTGTTAAATAAAAACTGTATTAAATATTATTTCAATAAATAACTACTCTTATAGTATTAAAAAGGTATTTTGAAATTAAATGATGATAAAACTGATATAAAAATAAGCCGTAAATATATAGTAAAAACGTAATTATATAATGAGGTATTTAAATTTAGTATTTAGCTTGAGCTTTACTTAATGACCAAAAACGCATCATTAAAAAATGAGTATCTAGAACTTGTCTCAACTATTAAATAACTCACAACTCAATAATTCTTATCATTATACATATTTTGTATATTTGGTTGTATACAATAGTTAATATTATATATCTACTATCATTACTAATCATATATTGAAACCGACTAAGTTTGATTAGATAGCACCTAAAGGAGTTGTAAAATGGTTAGAGCAAAACTGCTATAATGGATACACAGCATATTCAGAAAACACAAACACAGATACTATTAGTAAAAATACTTATACTAATATTACAAACGATTCCAACCATCTTTAAATCAACCTACTATAGATTCCAAAAGGTTTATCTTGAGATTACATCATATACCACTTCGTAAAATGAAATTTAAAACTATAAACAATAGAGTTTTAACAATATACAATATATATAATTATATTAAAAACAAATCCTATCACTAATAAACCTGCACTCAACAACTCACTATCAAATATTAATATCAAACACAAATAGATAAAGCTCGAACACATATACCAGAAAACTAATACAATATTAACATTTCCAAACTATAATATCAATATTACCTTAACCGCTAGCGACAATGTATAGCTACATATTAACAGTTACAGTTTCAATAACAACGAACAATATAACAAAAGTTGCAACTGATAGCTAATCTGTGAATGTAATTATTTCTACATAGACAAGACAGGATGATCTATTTTATACAAAACAGTGATTTTAAATACAAAAAGAAACAAAACTGAATTCGACAGAAATCTAAAAGAACACTGGATATCAACCCGCAACTATTAAGATACAAGAAACCATTATTTAATTCCTCAATAGGACACCAAGATGGACATCACCGAAAACATCTACATCAATCCTCTTGACAGTTTGATGTGAAATAAGCACATGTACGGTGTGATCAGTTATACTCTCCTTATATTACTCTTAGTACCATGTCTTACTACCCGTTCGGGCTAAACGCACTTATTCTAATGTGTAATGGTAAAGTGATTGTGAGATGTAATGGAGGACCTACAGTTTAACGTGGGATCCGAACCACGGTGGAGGCCTGGCATTCCTCACATTCACAAGATGTCTTGTCAGAGGTGAAGGAAGGGTTTGGTAATCAGATAAATCTGTGCCGGGACCGGGGATTGAGCCCCGGATCCCTAACACAGAAGTCCTACATCTTGCCCATAGACCACCAGGTCAACTACTGTACTCTATATAACATTTTATTTCTTATAACAAAATATTATAGTGTATAAAATATTATAAAATAACAAGATAAATAAACTCTATATTCTAAACTTAACGTAATATTGAATAAAACCCACGCTAAGTAAATTATAAAAATATAGATGTAAGAGTAGTTTTTTTCACTTGACAATACTGTATTGTGAACAGAGCAACATAATGTTGGTGCATATTGCCTATACAGCCATGACGCTCTCAGTGTCTAAGTCACAATAACCGGTTCTTTCCTTGTATAAGATAGTAACTTCAAAGAGTGCAGTCGAGGAGCCAGCCACAAAGCGTCAAATGGACAACCTAATTAACTAAGATATAATTAATTAGGGATGGGAAACGGCAAACATAATCAAGGCAATGAAATTAAGAACAATAGTCAAATATACTATTTATTTAAATACATCTGTGTATAGATCCATCCAAAATTTAGTTACTATTTTAAGATATATAAGCTAATGATTATAAATTTTGAAACTTTTTTCAACTATTTGAATAATCTAAGAAAGATTTTAAAATACCAGCTTTAGTGGCAGAATGGTCTAAGGCGTCACTATCATGATGTTCTGGTTTGCTAAGTTTGGAAGATTGTGGTTATAATCCTAGTCAGGTCTAATGAGGGTGGGTTTTCCTAAATGGTTTCCTAAGCTCCTTACACGCAAATGATGGTAGATTACCTCTAAAATTGTGTACTTACCTCCTAAACCCCTTAGTTTATTAGAGTCATTATCATATATACGTATAACCTGAACGCGGTGATAGAATAGTAAAATAAAAATATGTACATATATAAACATGAACATATGAGTGTTATGAAAAGTTTGATCAGCCATATATTTGTAGAAAGTTTTCAAGGCTCTACAGTACTTTCTATAAATGAATAAACTCAGCAAGGAAATGGAAAATGTGATAAGGATTCTGACAGTTGAAAACTATAGTCCATCAACAAACAACCTTTAATTATTAATATCATGAACTCACAAACATTAGATGATTCTTAACAGTAGCCAGTTAGAGAATACATTGTGTATAACAATAAATATAGAACTATAGTAAAAATATAATTTAATTGATGTTATGAAATATATTATTTTAGCTTGAAGTCTTAAACTTTCAAAAAAATTACATTGACCCCGGTTTGAATTTAGCCTAAGCCCATTCAGATTAACAAATTAATCTATTGGTCATTACAAATATTATTATAAGTATATTATAAACATATAGTATATTTTAATATATTTTAGTAAACATATTTATGGGTAGCTATTTTGAAGTATCTTATTTACGTCACGTATGAATTCAATTCCCAGAATGCTCTCAGGTATCGATCTAAGACAATAATAGAAGATGTTATTGTCGCTGCTGGTGAAGTTCTAGATATGTTTTTAATACTGCTCTATTAGTCTATAATATAATTTAGGAAATTTACACATGTCTGGACGAAGATTAATCCTGACTTTATGAAAATATGTATATTCTCACTTTGTAGATCTCCAATTTATCTTCCCACCAATTTGCAGAGTATAAACATATATTTGCTGTCCTTATTAAGAAGATTTAGGAACCTAATAAGCAATGCAATATTTAAATATGAATCTAAAATACCAAACTACAAATACAACCCAAAATTAAGATTTGTTTATTAACTATACATTATATATATATATATAAACACACAAGTTTTTAATATGTTAATCAACTTAACAAGTGAAAATGTAGTAATAAACGTGAGGTACAACACTTGACAGTAAAATGGCGGTAAATGGGGAGAACTACATCCATTTGATGATCAAATCTCGAGTTCCCAGACAACAATAACCTTGTGTGATGTTATTTTATTTAGTTTGGCAACCGATACTAGAAGAACCGGTTTATTATAGTTTGTATTGTCAACACTTCATACATTCAAAGTAATTATAGCTAAGGATGTTCTTACAGTAAGATACAAACCAAACATTCCTTAAATGGGTTCATACAAAACAAATTACACATAATTCTACTAAAGAGATTCGAACCAAAGTCCTACAAATAAGTTGACTTTGGACTAAAAATGCTATTGACGATGTATCTAAAGGTAATACAAGGAAGACGAGGGCTGCATCTGTTTTTAAGGGTCAACAGAAGAATCGATGAGGGAAAGCATTCGATATGATCGGATCCTCGCTCCCTATATTCAGCCAATCTTGTCGGAATAATTGATAGGTTGGGTGTGTTCATGGACCGGTCAATTAGTGACCGACATGCCACCGTCCTGCCATGAAAGGTCAACCAATACATTCAGGGGCTAGAGGATGGTGTGGTTAGCGCCATTGGGCCGGCGGCTATAGTACTAGTAGCCTGGAACTTGGGGCAAACAGGTTTATCTAGCATACACTATAGATGAGAGAGTTGGAAACGTGTGTATTGCTAGGTACAACTTATTATAGAGGGATTAACATAAAATAATATTTGGGGGAAAACTTTATAAAATAATATTTGTACAGATGAATGAATAAGCCATTTATCATGAAGACTACTATGATGGACTACACTATAGTAAAGCTAATAATATGTAGTCATAGTGTAATTAGTAGAGGTAGGAGCTTTATTGCTAAATTGCGTTTACATTGTTCTAATTTGTTGGTTTTATTTGATGATGTATAACGTATGTATTTATTTATTATCAACGTGTCAATATTTTTATGTGTATAACATTGAGTCTATTATCATGCAAAACGAACTAGTGTGCGAATATATTACTTTAAATAAAATAATATACTAAGCAATTATATGTATGTATAGTCAGTATCATAAAGCCAGACAGTAGCTATCAGATATAGCTCTAGTGTCTGAATAGTTCCACACGTCCATCACAGACTCTGACTTAAGACCACGGTTGAAGAATGATGCTGGATATCTCGGAGGTAGATCAGTGAAGCAGTAAGCCGAGAGGTAAAGCTTGGATTTCATGTCATTGTGTCATTTTAAAACTAAATGTAAGACCAGGCAGACATAAAATGAATTGCATATTCAAATACTTAACCATTTATAATCATATTTTATCATTTTACATCACTTTTTATTTATTTCAGACGCCATAAGTCCTCATCTTTCGTAACATTTTAATCAGTTACGTTTGTAAGAATATAGTTTGGAGAAAATTTTAAATTTATATATTTATTATATTTTATTTATAATTACCTTCATCCCGAAAGTTACTTAAATTTTAACATGGCACAGAAAACAGACAGAGTCTTATATCAAGATTATTAATAAAAACTGTATAATAAGTAATTATATTGAGCACACACGAGAATATTAATTTATTAGTTTAGTTTTTGTGGAAATCTTGTTTATAGCTATTCCAATCATTAATTAATAGGTCATCTTGTTTGATTTGCTACTGACAAGGAGGTTTGGTGATGGAACGAAATAACTTTCCCCTAAATCATTGCTCCTTTCCAATCTCACTCCTTGCTAAAGGATATGATTTTTCTTTAAATTATTCTAATATTCATTGTTGTATTTCTAATAATGTAATATCTTTAAACCAATGGGGGTTTTCCTCCGTTCAGATAAACTTTAGCACTTAAAATAACATTCATTATTCTTATAATACTATAGTTTCCTGTATTTGTACATTATAAATTTAATTCATCTATAATACATTTATATATACGTCTATATATGTTTTGAATTAAATTCTATACAATTTTGATTTTAAAATTTGTGAATTTATATTGGTACCTATATTAGGCTTGTCTATGACAGGTTTGCTATAATATTAACTAAACCACTAAAATCTAGCTCTCAATAGATACTTCAAAGTTCGGGCTTTGTTTGTAAAATAAATGTAACATTCTGTTATAAAGTAAGTGTGGAAATTATGAGAAAAAACTAAATTAATTATATTTTTACTAAACATGAAAATCTAAAATCGGGGTCCGTTATGTTCTGTACCTGGGTCTATTCTCCAGGTTTGGAGAGTTCCATCTTTCTAGGCCACATAGGAGCTTCTGGGGGGAAGAAACACACACACACACACACAGGCAGAAAACAATTTGTATATATTCTTACATTCGCCCAAATTGAATGAGTGAGACCCAATAATAGTGAATAATGTTTTACATATAAAAAGTACGTTTTAAATAAATCATTATATCATGCTTTGATTTCACTGATAAACAAATAAATTGATCCGTGGATAGAGTTGGCTAAACCTGATGGAATGTCACCCCATATTAACATATATGACTTTACTTTGATCCTACCATGCACAGTTTTTCCGAATTCTTTTTATTGACAACACTTTGACTGAGTGCAATAACAGCTCTTAACAGAGTACACGTGAATTATTGTGGAGTCATACATTGGTGCAAACAGTTGGTATGTTTATATGTGTGACGTGTGAGTGTCTGCAGCCCTAAGTAACAACACATGACGGTGTGAGTTCGTCGTTGAAAAGTGGGAAACATTTTGTTAAATTAGATACCAATCTATAAGAAAATGTTTTTCTTTTTCGCGTATATGCGTTTAATGTATTGTGTTCATAATGTGATTGACGTAGTCAATGTTGGAACAATATTTTATTATCCTAAGTATTTTGAATTTTATAACCTTAGATATGTTTCCGAATAGGTATAGGTTTATTATATGCAGTTGTAATGATGAATATGCATTGTTGGGATTGTATATCTGAGGGGACCAGTGGAACGTTGGTGGTGGAAAGAATGTCCGTCAGTCACGGTTGATGAGAGGGTAGGGATGTGTAGGTAGAGAAACCTGTGGGACTGGCTGAGCTCTGGGTGCGGCTTGAGGACACTCCAAGAAAAGGACGGGACGTGTTGGTTAGCGACTCTCATAATACCTAGTGTTAATAAGTTCATGGCTACATACATAGAGTTAAAATATTTTCAGTAATAATAAACATACAGTATATATTAAACTGTGTCTGCTGGTTTTATTGAAGCAACAACGTAGGGAACACAGTGACCACGTGCCAATTATTATATCATGTAACTAATATCAGACACCCAAAAGAAATATAATGATTAATAAATTTGAGACACATCATTTTTGTATCTAAAGTAAGTCCCGCCGGTGTGTGAATAATGTGAATTTATTCCAATATATTTGTAGCCAGTTCACTCTCAAGTTTCAAAAGAGGGTAATAAAGCATGTGGTAAAGAACGCTTATAGCCTATATTTTGGCTGCAAGCTCAGCAACCAAGATAAATCATATTTGTTGTTCAACATGTGCTGTAGAACTTAGAGCTTGGCTCAAAGGGAAAATACACAGTATGCCACTTTCTGTGCCAATGGCTTGGAGGGAGCCTAAAGATCATACCTCCGACTGCTACTTTTGTTTGACTAATGTTTCTGGTAACACCTCTAAAACCAAGTATGTGATTGTGTACCCAAATATACCATCGGCGATGAGACCAGAGTCACATAGTGAAGAACTACTGGTACCTCAGCGACAGAATATAGGATTAGCGTAGTGCAATTGGATGAATTCTGATGAAGCTCACAATGTTTCAGAAAAAAATAACCTTGATAAAGAATATGTGCCAACATATTTTGAAAAATCCATTTTAACTAGCCAGAGAGAAGTAAATGATCTGGTAAGGGATTCTAATCTTTCTAAGAACAAAACAGAGCTATTCTCATCCAAACTTAAAGGGTGGAATCTTCTGATTAAAAACGCAAAATGTTATATTTATCACAACTGTGATAAATACCTTATATCTTTCTCTACATCTAATGGAGATATATAATATTGAAGTGATATTACTGACTTGATGAATAAATTGGTTCATGAACATAAGCTGGGAGAGTGGAGACTGTTCATTGATTCATCCAAGCTAAGCTTAAAAGTCATTTCACTTCACAGCAGAAAGGATTTGCCATATATCTCTGTTTGTCATGCCATTCATATGAAAGAAACATATGAAAATATGGTGATTTTGCTTAGCTGTATACAATACACTAAGTACAACCGTAATATTTGTGGATATTTAAATATTTTGACTTCTTCTTGATATGCAAACTGGCCATAGAAAGTTTTGCTGTTTTTTGTTTAAATGAGTCAGTCACGAAAGTAATAATCACTATTATGTAAAAGAATGACCTTCTCGTGAACAGTTTAACCAAGGAGAAAAGAAGATTTCAAACAAACCACTTGTATATACACTTACAATATTGTTGCCTCCATTAAACATTAAACTTGGTCTGATAAAGAATTTTGTGAAAGCAATGGACTGGAATGGGAGAGGTCTTAGATATTTGCAATGCAAGTTTCCAAGAATAGAGGATACCTGGCGGTCTAGGTGTAGGGTGTCAGACTTCTATGCTGGCGGCCGGGGTTCAATCCTCGGTCCCATCACAGATTTATCTTATTACCAAACCCTTCCTTCACCTCTGACAAGACATCTTGTGAATGTGGGGAATGCCAGGCCTCCACCGTGGTTCGGATTCCACGTTAAACTGTAGGTCCTCCATTTCATCTCACAATCACCCTACCATTACAGATTAGCGTAAGTGCGTATAACCCGAACGGGTAGTAAGACGCGGTGATAATAATAATAATCCAAGAATAAGTGCCACAAATATCAAAGAAGGGTTATTCATAGATTATCAGATTAAGGAGCTTATGAAGGACACTATTTTTGATGCACCCCTCTAAAAAACTGAAAAGGTGGCATTAAAGTTTGTTGTTTACAACTTACTGGGCAGCTTGAAAGTACCAAAATGCAGGCAGCTAGTAGAGCAAATTCTTGACGCCAACAGAATGATGGGATGCATCATGTTGTTAAAACTGCAACTTTCTAAATTCTCATTTGAACTTTTTACCAGAAACCTTGGAGATTCCAGTGATTAACACGATTAAATGTTTCACCATGACATCTCGCCAATAGAGAGGCGCTATCAGGGAATGGGCTCCCAACATGTTAGCTGACCACTGCTGGCAGCTTAAAATAGACTTTCAGTAACTACACGAGGAAATCAATTGGAAAATATTTCGTTAAGTGAAAGGTATGATTTGTGATACACTAGTTTGTTTCATTCTGCAAATATTAATTCGTAAAAAATACTAGTAGCTCTAACATAATATTCAGTTAACTATTCTTTTATTATTAATTATCACCATGTCTTACTACCCATACGGGCTTTAAGAACATAAACTAATTACTTTACTGTGCTAGGGATCAAGTATACTCACAGTTAACAATCAAAATAGGAATTAGAATGTATACATATTTCAATTTCTATTTATTTTTATTTAATATTGAAACCAACAACAAAACATTTTCTTTATAATCTTAAAAATTTGATTAAAGTATCTCTCAAAAACATTAAAGTGATAGAGTAATTTCAAAATCATATCCATATTCAGATACACAAAATATACCAAGAACATCCAAATTCATCCAGAAAGCAAACAAAAAGTCTTTGTTGATCATTGTTATAGTCGGCTGCAGATATGAAAAAAAGCCACCTTACTCTCAAAATTCCTACAAAAGGTTTCTCAACAGTTTTTTGTAGTAACAGGTGTGCTGAATAACATAATTAAAGTTTACCAAGGTTTGGCCTGTGGAAAGGCCCTATTTTCATGATGGCATTCAAGATAGTCGTCAAATATCTAGCTCCTACAGTTTTTATCCTAGAAAAGTAAAGTTGGTGTCCACACCTATATTTTTAGGGTCTTAGAATACCTTTATCACATCTAAACTATAAAAATATATTATTGATTCTTAGTTTACCAAAAATCAAAATTATCAATGCTAAAGCATTTACATATAGTCATTGTCACATTCTTCTTCCCAAACAGATTCATTGAAATGATTTTCACAACTCTCTGTTTGGCACGGTCCACAAGTAGACGTGCACGGTAGTCCATATCTCGTACAACTGCGCCGTTTTTTCGTCAGGAAGTTGTGCAATTACAATGGAGCATATGAAGTAGACTTTCTGGTGCAACAGGTTTATTAGTCATAAATGGTACATACAGATGGTCCAATAGCTTCCCCCCGCAATTGACCACATTCATATTACTGTCCTTTCCGATCTAAACCATGATTTGGTAATATACTCTAAAGATGTGGTATTTTGTCGAGGACGTGGTAGAAGGAAGTCGCTTTGAAGTAACGAATGACGTGGCAGAAACAATTTTTTTTAGGGAAGAGTTGGTAGTGCAAAGAGGTAAGGGAATCAGTACTTTTGCCCCCAAACAAAACTGCCGTTACCTTGCTTCCTAGCACCTCTATAACAGATTCTGTTAGATGTGGGAGCAGAAACACATTTTCACAGTTCTGAATCGTTTGTTCACTGCTAATAACTTTTGGAATGTTGACCAAATAATCGCGAAGTTGAATCACATTTTGTGTAAAGATGTTTTAATAAAAGTTAGAACATACATTGATACCAAAATATAGTTTCATTTCCCCAATATCATATTTCTTATAAAGTGTAGACTTGTCCAAATGAAAATATAAGCTCTATTGTTTAGTTGCGCATAATAGTGGAAAAGGATGACTAAATCTGTATCCTCCCCTAACAACGTCGTTGGATGGTGTTCTGATGACTTGACAGCTGCCTTGACGATGTTGACGTCTGCATCTTCTGACGCATTGATAATACTGCAGTGCCTTTTCCACAGTTCTTCTGTCATCAGATGAATAAGTGCCTGTTTGTTGCAAGATGTAGATAGAAGATCATTTTTTCTTCACACAAACTCCGTTGCTGCATTGAAGCTGATGGTCGAGTGGGTGATTTTCCCACGTTGCTGATGCGTACTATCCTTGATGGAAGGATCAGCTTTGTAACCATAAAAAATAACAGTTGCTTTCTTATAATGTTTTATGATAAATCCTACGTATGAGCGTGCAATGGCATCATAACTGCCGTTTTCACCACGACAAACGATGAAGAAGGGAACCAAAATGCAACATATAATGTTCAGTTGGTGGGATCGAATCCATGACAGCTTTTGGGGATTCATTGATAGTATACGCCTCAATCGCATGAGCCATTTGAACTTGGTCACTTTTACGAAATATTTATTTGGCCTCAAACATGGATACTGGGAATGGACCGAGCTCATAGCTCATTACATGCTCTAAAGAAAGGTCTCAAGTTTTTGACATAACCAAAAATCGTGTGTAAAGCAGAGCATGATCAATGGTTTGGTCTTTGTAAATTTTAACGCTGGACTCGTCAGCAAGGGTTTTTTCTTGGTCTTTTCATTTGAATGATACATTAAAATTGGCTTTCCAACCATATTTCGTACAATATTTTTCCCGACAATCTCAAAACTATGCACATTGACATCCTCTTTGGCAATTACACCTGTAACAATTATTCTCAAAGACAGGTCTAGTGACAATGACGTACAGGTTGCAAGTTTTCCCTCGATCTTCTCCAAGTCCCAGTAATCTCGTTTCATTCTCGACAGTGTTGATTCTCGTTGCTGATGACTGGTTGTATAGTTAAGGCCATTGGATTCCTGCGTTACATCGTTGTATTGAGATGTGATAGGTGTGGACAGGGTCCACAAAGCACGCATTTATTCAGTAATTCCACTTCCGTGGGTCAATCCGCCACTGCTCCTTGAAAATGTCACTAACGTCTACTCGACCACTAGGTCTGAAATAATACTTGTCCAGAACTGGTTACGGCAGCGAATCACATGGAGTACTTTGGAAAATGCGGCATGTGCACCAGGACGTGTGTTCTGCAACTGACCCATTTCTTGTACATATACATATGCAGAGTTCAGGTAGTCATAATGTCCAACAACAGCAAATATTGATAGACAGTTTGACACCGCTTACAAGTGCATCATCCAAGACAAGGATTTCGGCGGTGGACAGCGTACGGAACTAGCCTAAACGTGGGTGCAAGCTATTATGATTTATTTTACGTTTTATATATATTGCTGAAAATAAGAAATT
The DNA here is from genome assembly GCA_902151425.1 of Timema shepardi. Lineage (NCBI taxonomy): Eukaryota > Metazoa > Arthropoda > Insecta > Phasmatodea > Timematidae > Timema > Timema shepardi. Next base: position 134,500 of record CABFVX010001114.1, read on the forward strand.
ATGTATAACTACTAAATAACAAAAAATCGATTTTTTTTATGTCCTACTAAGTAAAGTCACGATTGGCTGTGTGTAAGTGCGTATTGCTGCAAAGTTATTTTAAACCCTCTTAATGTATTCTAAGACCCTAAACACAGAGGGGTGGACACAAATTTTACTTTTTTAGGTTTAAAACTGTAGGAGTTAAGTATTTGATTACCATCTTGGACGCCATATTGAAAATGGGACCTTTCCGGTGGTAAAACCTTGGTAAACTTTCAGTATGTTTCTCAGCACACCTAATACTACAATAAAACCTTTGAGAAACCTTTTGTAACAATTTTATTAAGGGTCAAACCGTATTTTCAGCCGACTATAATATGAATAGGCAGGAATGATTGACTTGGATCTGAAAGGGAGGGGATAAAATATCAGCCATCAACTTTAGATTAATGTTAATGTATTTAGTTAAACTTGGACCACGTTTAATATACCATAAGTCTTGACCAATTATCATAATCATCAAGACATAAAGTTAAGCAAATACATTAATAAGAAGGAAGTTTTGAAAAAAATATTTACCAAAGAAAAATAGCATCCACCCAGTTGAGCAAAGAAAATAAACCATACATACTTCATTCAATGTAATAATAAACACTGAAGGACATTACAGTGAAATAAAAAAAATCGTCTTTCTTAAAAAAATAATGTAACCCTTAGCTTAAAGAAGGTGCTGAGTGGTTCAGTTCATTCTAAAGTTTTCACAACAATGAGTACTACTTCATTAAATATTAATGAGCTGCTTAGTTTTCTTAGGAGATGACAGCATCATTTACATTCTACAGGACATCGCCAAATAAAGTAGCAATTTGCATATGATACGAAAAAATGTTAGTATTTGACATTCACAATGGTGGGCACGTGGACCACAGCGTCTGTCTTGTTTTATTTGGTTAACTAGCAGCATGAAGGTAGGAATGATATTTATATGAAAACACTTGATAGATAAAATATTATTTAATTTTCATTTGGAAAAACTTACGATTTAAAAATAATTTAGTATAAAAATAAGTTGATAATAAAATGTTGCTTGAATATATTTATGCTTTAATTTTTTTGTATGATTAAAGAATTTAATCATATCTATCAGATCTGCAAACTGCAACCTACTCAGTTCTCTTGTCTCTGTTCCTGGCCCTATTCAACATCGAATTGCCCTTCCTAAGATTCTAATTTTATCATCAAATTATTTTAATCTTTTATTAGAATCAATGGGAAGGCTAAGCTTGGACTCAAATTATAAACCTGAAAAATTAATTACAGCCTAAAGCAGAAAAATCTATATTCGCCCGTTTCCCGTCCCTTTCCAACGGAAATTGATATTTCCCATCCGAAAATTTCCCGGAGTCAAAATGTCCTTCTCGCACAGGCATAAAATATTTACAAGGTATCATTTTACTGTCCTTCTATTATTGTGGTAAAACAATATGGATCCATATGGAACATATTAATTTTAGATTTTTTATTACTAGCATATCAACCCTCCCTTTATTAACTCTACTGAAACTTAGCTAGGCTTTACGTGAAAATTTATGGTTCTCTAATTAATTAACCCATTTTTCGCATAACTATTTTTTTTAGTAAATATCTTCATATTCATTTGTATGGGTATAATAGGATATTACAATAATATAACTTCAAATATTTTTATGGTGCCATTTTGAAATAATGACATGCCCCATTAATGGGTTGATGGGATAGAGAGGGTAGAGGTTATTAATGAATTTTAAAGGTTTATAAAATAGTTGTAAAAATTAATTTTATTAAAATTAGTGATTAAAACACTACTACAATATGATTATTTACTATTACAATTTAATTTTGTTCATATTGAGTAGGAAAATTAAAATATTATTGTTCATTAGCAGTCTTTCAGCGAGAATGAAACATCTTCGAACAATGTACATGATATCCAATATTGCATTTCTTTCATTTCATTGTTGTATTTTTATGACTCTCTTTACAATCACATGATTGAGCCCATCAAGTCGTATGTCATCACACACTCGTTATGGTGATGGTCCAGGAGCTGCTCTTATCCTGTACTTAGATAGGTTTGTACAATGAATCGAGTGAAGCCTAGTAGATCTAGTTTATCTTCCTTTCCTTTGGATGCCATGCGTTGTTCACTAAGGCACTGAGAGGAAACATGATCATCTGCCAATACCACTTCTTCATGCGTACATTTACTCGGTTAGTCGAGATGTTTTGGTCGAGTCTGTCTACTCCTCCCATATGACAATCATAGTTGATAATACAGGCAGGCTGGTAAATTTTATTTCTTTTCTTTTCTTTGTGGCTCCATCTCCTTGCTAGCCCCTCGAAGAGTAGAAGCAACCCTTACAATATTGTTGTCATGGTATCTTATCAAACTTATTCCACTATCTGTATCTGTCAGCTGGGATTAAGAACCTCTTTTACTTTTTTCTTCAGAGTAGATGTTTCTTCCAAGGATGCTTTCCCAATTCTATTCGAACGAATAGTGCCAGTGCAGTAGTGGCCTTTACTCTGTAGTTCCTCTTGTAGACGAACACAACTAAAGAAATTATCTATATATGCTGTACTGTCCACGTGGAAGTTTGTCAACTAAGTCAATAACTCCTAGCTTGGGATGTGTATTCCCTGTAGATGCACCTTGATAGGGCTCCCCTCGAACTAAATAGCCAAGGCGACTAAAAAGACACCACACTTTGTAGTCAGAACGAATTGGCTTACCATGGATGCGTTTTTTAGCACCATGACGACCGTAATATGGCACCATTGCTTCATCCATTGATATATTTGCATCTTTAGGGAAAGCATTTAACCACCTCTTATTTAGTAACAACCAGAGTGGACGAACTTTACCAGATTTGTCATTCTCATCTAGTATTAAATTATCACATACATGTAAATATTTCAAAATGTCTTCAAAAGTATTTCTTGACATTGCTTTTCAGACTGTTCATTATGAGCATCACTTGAGGTTGCCCAATACATTCGATACCTTGGAACACTGCAATATCCACTCAACAAGAGGATTCCTAAAAACACTTTGATTTCATTGATAGTTACCTTGAATTTTATATTACCTTCCTGAAAAGCATAGTTGTTTGAACAATTAACTATGAGTTCTAGTACTTCATTGTCAAAAAACATTTCAAAAATCTCTACAGGACTATAATTATTTTGAAGCCATTCAGGCTGTTCCCAAGTTGGTTCTGGTGCTAAAGGCAAGTCCATATCTTGCCACTTTCGGCAAGGGGTTATAGTTTTTATTATATTAGACTTATTTTCATTATATGGTGTGTTAACATATTCTAGGTATTCTTCTGGAATATCTTCTCCGCCCATAATTGTACTAACAATACCTGTGTCTTGAAGGTACTTGGCGTGCAACTCTGCTGTAGCACGAAGTTGATTACCACTGAGATGATTGATGTCTGGATTGATAAAATCTTCATCTTCACTGTCTTCATCACTAAGTAAGGGGTTTTCAGGAGGACCCATGAAGACCTTTGCCTCTAATATGCTCTCATAGTCATCCAAAATTGAAATTATTTAATCTAAAGTTAGCCTGAAATCCAAGAAATAAAAATATAAAAACTTAGTACCCGACTACTCATTCCTTCCCACCGCCCCTATATTGGGGTATCAATGTATTTGTTGCTATTTACAGAGTAACATTTTATTTATTGGTGATATTACTATTAGGCGCAATAAATCAACTAATAATAAAGTGGAAACAAACAATAAACAACTATAATAGTAAAAAATACAGTGACAATAGACTTACGTTTCCTTTGTTGACATGATGTCCTTAATAAGCTGTTTCTAAACTTCAACACTTTTTTTAATAATTTTATTATGATGAAGTAACTGCTACCAACAGTTGGAACTATCGCCAACCTAGTAATTCAAAGTGATAAATTTCCTGAACAACCAAATAGATAGATAGAAAAAAATAAAAAGTTCACCGCCCCAGTACTGGGGCGATGGGAATAATAGGGTTAATAGCTTATTTACTTTCAATAATACTTGGTACTGGGACTTGTGGTTTATCAGTAAGAACTTTCATAACCCCATCAAATTTTAATTCATCATGAACATTCAAAATATAACTGAAGGGTTCGTTCCATCTACTCAAAACTCACCACATGTCTTTCATTGGGCTACAATTCTCATGTTTGATGTTTGATATTTGGTTCTATCTCGATATCTTTACCGTTTAAATATTCTCTTTATTTTTTTTTTAATCTGGCACCAGCCTTTCTTTTTGAATGTTAGATGTGTTTAAGCTCAATTCATTAGAGGTTTCAACTTATGTAATTTTTACTTTACTTCTCTAATATAATAATTTTTATCATTTTTGTTAAGCCTAATATTTTCGATTTTTATAGAAACCTACTTTTCTCTTTGCTTCATCTCTTATATTACTCCTGACAATTTCCCACTGTTTCTATGCATAAACGTTTTCCTTCGTATCCTAGCAGCCAGATAATTCAAAATTTCAATTTGATGTCCACTCTTACACTCTCATGGTGACAATTTATCTACATAATACATTTACAGCTTTTCCCTATGATTTCCCTTTTTTGTTGCTAATAGACAATTCCTAATTTTTGCTTCAACTACTACTACTACTACCACTATTAATGTTATTATTATTACACCCCTGTGTAACCTGACACCCCTGTGTGACCTGACATCCTGTGTGACCTGACACCCTGTGTGACCTGACATCCTGTGTGACCTGACACCCTGTGTGACCTGACATCCGGTGTGACCTGACACCCTGTGTGACCTGACACCCTGTGTGACCTGACATCCTGTGTGACCTGACACCCTGTGTGACCTGACACCCTGTGTGACCTGACACCCTGTGTGACCTGACACCCTGTGTGACCTGACACCCTGTGTAACCTGACACCCCTGTGTGACCTGACATCCTGTAGGCTTATATCACGTCTTTAATTCATTAGTAAGTGATCAATTTTAATGTACATATTCTGATCTGGGCAGGTCCAAGTATTGTCATTAATATTATTATACTTGAAGCAATACTTTTCCCATTATTTTAAATATGAAATTACTTTAGCTAGCCAAATTAAATTATTGTTATATTAGTTTCAACATATGAACAGGTTTTGCATCAACCTATATTACTTTAATATATTAAAGTGGGACTATTTACTGTTTTTCTAGATATTTCTTGAAATTTAAAATATTATCATAAATAATTAGTCTTATAATCATTTTAATAATTAAAATAGAAACTAGGCCTACATCTAAACCATGAACTTTCCATAAAATATTAAAAACACTAAATAAATTTTGTAATATAAATATATCAAACATATTATAGTAGACGAACTATATTTAAATTTATAAATATGATATACAACCCAAAATATAAACATGTAATTGACATGGCCTAGATTTAGGCGTGTTTGTTTAATATTGTTGTGCTCTAGATCGTGATTGACGAAACGAGGGTTGCGAGGTGTTGTAATTAGCTTGTACACCAATAAAACATATGCGATGACAATATAAACAGTGTGTCAGCATTCCTCACGATAAATCAGACCAGAAGTCAGAATAAAGAGTAGTCCATCCCAGTTAACAGTGCTGACTAACCACCATCGAATCTAGGGGGGTCACTCTACCTGTCTTGGGGACCACGTGGCTACGACGCGACGCCGGATCAACAGTAGAATTATTGGAGGGCTGCCATTGAGCCCAGGGTGCCGGGGTTCATAAACCGTTCAAGATCACCTAAAGTTCCATCAGGCCATTGGTTAAGCATTCCTTGCAATAATACTTTCTGTCACGAGCTCCTAATTAATCCTATTAAGTTCTTTCATATCTCTTAACATTTCTTATCAACGTCACGTTTTGTAATAGACAGATTAGAGCAAATGAAAGACATAAAATTCTAAGCCGGACATCAATCACAAACCACCCACACAATCACTCCCCCCCCCCTCCCCCCCCACCATCTAACCCTCGCAACTAAACCCACACGAACCCCCCCCTCACCCCCGCCCCCAACACAACCCGATACCACTNCCCTGTGTGACCTGACACCCTGTGTAACCTGACACCCCTGTGTGACCTGACATCCTGTAGGCTTATATCACGTCTTTAATTCATTAGTAAGTGATCAATTTTAATGTACATATTCTGATCTGGGCAGGTCCAAGTATTGTCATTAATATTATTATACTTGAAGCAATACTTTTCCCATTATTTTAAATATGAAATTACTTTAGCTAGCCAAATTAAATTATTGTTATATTAGTTTCAACATATGAACAGGTTTTGCATCAACCTATATTACTTTAATATATTAAAGTGGGACTATTTACTGTTTTTCTAGATATTTCTTGAAATTTAAAATATTATCATAAATAATTAGTCTTATAATCATTTTAATAATTAAAATAGAAACTAGGCCTACATCTAAACCATGAACTTTCCATAAAATATTAAAAACACTAAATAAATTTTGTAATATAAATATATCAAACATATTATAGTAGACGAACTATATTTAAATTTATAAATATGATATACAACCCAAAATATAAACATGTAATTGACATGGCCTAGATTTAGGCGTGTTTGTTTAATATTGTTGTGCTCTAGATCGTGATTGACGAAACGAGGGTTGCGAGGTGTTGTAATTAGCTTGTACACCAATAAAACATATGCGATGACAATATAAACAGTGTGTCAGCATTCCTCACGATAAATCAGACCAGAAGTCAGAATAAAGAGTAGTCCATCCCAGTTAACAGTGCTGACTAACCACCATCGAATCTAGGGGGGTCACTCTACCTGTCTTGGGGACCACGTGGCTACGACGCGACGCCGGATCAACAGTAGAATTATTGGAGGGCTGCCATTGAGCCCAGGGTGCCGGGGTTCATAAACCGTTCAAGATCACCTAAAGTTCCATCAGGCCATTGGTTAAGCATTCCTTGCAATAATACTTTCTGTCACGAGCTCCTAATTAATCCTATTAAGTTCTTTCATATCTCTTAACATTTCTTATCAACGTCACGTTTTGTAATAGACAGATTAGAGCAAATGAAAGACATAAAATTCTAAGCCGGACATCAATCACAAACCACCCACACAATCCCTCCCCCCCCCCTCCTCGGCCACAATCCATCCTGACAAAGTAGACCCACACAATCACCCCCCCCCTCCTCGGCCACAATCTATTCTGACAAAGTAGACCCACACGGACGACGGGGGGTGATAAATAAGTTTTTTACGTTTTTATGAAGAAGTTTATTTTTCCAAAAATACCATATATTTTTGTTTTATATTTGCTCATAAATATTATCATATTTTGAATTAATCACTTTTATACGTTTCCCTAATATTTCGCAGCAGTTTATAACATATTAACAATTACACGTATTTTAAAATATTCCATGTACTCGGGCGTGAAGCCAAAATGATCCCAAACTAAAGAAGAGCGGATGTCTCCCGGTTGGCTGAAGTCCATCGTCTGGGGAGCTTTGCGGACAGCCAACAACATTGAGAAGGGAAACATTGTGTCTTATTAGACTTGTTTTGAAAACACAGACAGAGAACGTCAAACGTCCTATCATCCGCATCTCAGACAATATCAATTATCAATAAAAAATAACTTAAAATTGACCAATTTACTGACAAATAATAAACTAGTGTAGTTATATCATTACTAGGGTTTTATCAGGAAACTACTCTGTGAAACGTAGAGGAAAGTAATATCTTGGTACTTTCTCTGTAACCAGCTATAATTTATTTGGAGGGCAACAATCAATATGAACCACGTGCGTCATGAGCACATTTTATTACATAATTCAGAAGCCCAATAATATTCATTTTGATACCATAATTTGTATGGTATCCATGACTCAACCAGTACACAATAATTACATGTAGATTCCAATAAAACAGAAAGTGATTAGTGTTAACTTGACGTATTACACTATGACTCTATCTTATAGGTTGCATTATTGTTTATCCATTCAAGATAAACAAAGGGTGCATTCAGGTTAATTAAAATACAGTTTTAAATTTGATTTTTCTATAAAAAAACCACTATAAATATTGTTTAACAATGAATGAACATAGTATATTAAATCAAATATTAGAACTATTGTTATTTCCTCTAATACCGGTCTAGGGTACCACGAAAATTGATATAGAAGGCCAAGCTTAGACCCACTTAAATTTTGAAAAATACTCTCATTGTATTCCGCTCTGATTAAAAAAATAATACCAATAATATTCTACAGCTAATTCTATAATACTTAGTTAAATTTGTAGTGCTTCATTATTTAAAAATTCTTGAGAAAAAATAAAAAATAAGTCTGTAGCTAGTTATGGGTTGTATACTTTATGACTCTTCTATATTTTACGAAGAAACCTAATAATTGCAGACTAATTTCATCAAAATATAGTTTATTTAGGGAGCATTTATCTAAATAGTATAGTCATCTAACATATCTTCCCATAAAAACGTACACTATAATGTAGAATTTCAAAGTATTGGTTGGTATTTTATATAACTAGAATATATGTTGGTTAAACTAATAATAAGTATGTTAATGTTATTAATTTCTCATAACCACATATTTAAATACCTAAAATGTATAAGTCAATTGAAATGCATTAATATTTTCAAATTTATAAACTTATGCAACAATATAAACACATGTTTAATAATGTTAACTTTCAAGTGTAGTAGAAAATAATTTCATTTGAATCCAACACATTAATCACGTAGGTAACGTGAATATTATGACAATTACTTGTAAAACTGATTAAATTATATTATATATTTTGTGAATTTTAAAAGTATAACTACCCGCCTCGATGGCGTAGTTGGCTAACGCGCTAGTCGTGTTGAGCTTGACCACTGAAAACGGTGAGGTCAAGGTTCGAATCTCGGTCGGATGAACTTGGGGTAGTTTTTCCTAAATGGTTTTCCACTCCCTCTCCACGTGAATTCGAGTTCACTTCCTCTAATTCAACCTTCCCAATTCCTAATCCATTAGCGTAATTAGTACTTAAAGCGTATAACCCGAACGGTTAGTAAGACGCGGTGTTAAATATTATTATTATTTAAAAGTATAATATCTACTTTGTAAATATTTAGTTGAAAATATGTTAAAAATTATTTTTTCTTTATGGTCTGTAAACTAAAAATAAAATAATAACAAATGAGTACTAAACATATTTTAAATAGTTATTGTAACTTTTCAGTATTATAATGTTACAACTTACAAGCAACCTAATTCTTCCCACACTGGAAGTCTATTCGGAATCGCTTAGGATGTTATCAACCTTTATGAACACTACCTTTGTTCTTTAATATACCAAATTAACATTTCAAGAATTGGTTCTTCCAATATAACTATAATAAATAAGTTATTTATATATAGCCACTGAAAATAAAGCCAAGGTAGAAAGTAATTAGAAAATTTACCTAAAGGGAAAAGGGATTAAAAATATTAAAACATCTCTAATCTATGTTCGTGAGCTTAAATATGGCCATGGTTTATCATAATTTAAAAATGTACATTTACAGTACCTTTTGTGAATGTAAAATGTATCAAATATGACCTATTTATATTTAGATGGACGTTTAATTCATCTTTCCTTCTTTTTGTCCTCGTGGTATTATTTCAAAGCCTCTTCTTTTGATTGTTCTAGTTAAATGTAAGAGTTTCTGGTGTCACATAAGTTGAGACTCACTGGTATACGGAGGCAAACAACTTCTCTTTGTAAATTCTAGAAACTGAAACATATCACCTTTAGACACAGCAAGTGTGTGTTGGTCGGAATAGGTTTAGCGTTCCATCTCTTATAATGTTCTCAGTAACAGAAAATAATACAACTAGATTTGTCTGCGTGTTGTACTAATGCTGGGACATTATTTAATATAAACCAATAGGTGGTTTTACTTAAATTTCAAATATTCCTTCCATGATTTCAAAAGATACTAAAATAAAATTATCTTGTTAAGAATAAAAGACAACATTTTAACTCTTACAATATAATAATGTGGCCGAATGAAATATTATAAATACCTCTGGCGTAAAAGTAGTTTGTTTTTGAACATTCTATTTATATATAAAGAAGGGAAAACCAACCGTTATAATTATATTGAATTTGTTTCGGATGAAAACGTATTCCATTTCACTAGATGTTTACTAGTTATTGTTATATTTACTAGCATAATGTTGTTCAAAAAATCAATAGATTCATATCTGGGCGTGTAATGTGTCCCATTGGAATTTGTTGGACAATGATTGCGATTGGGGATTATTAGGCCTATTTAATGACCCTAAATATCTGACTCTCTAGAGTCTATAGTATATTAAATATTTAATCTAATGGAAGTGTTAAACTGTTCCGCATTTGAATATTTCATTATATGCAACATTTTTTGCCCTTAATTTTTCGTAATTTATGGCAGGCCCCTGTTTAAAACATGTTGGGACCCCTCATAAGAATATTTTGCCACCACGTATTCCTACAACGTTTAAGGTTAGGGCCTACCTGCCTGCTATTTTTCAGCTTCCTAGTTCTGATAGACTTTGAGTTTATTTTGACTTTGTTTTTATGGATCTTCCGCCCACCCACCCCAATTTTGGGAGCCCCCTGGGCAATTGCTGTCACAAAATATGTATTTCTTCACCCCTTTAGGTTCAAGGCTACCTTCCAGAAAATTCTCAGCTACTTAGGTCTTCTGTGTTTCAAGATTATTTCGGCTGGTAATTATTATAGTTGTTACCTACAAGAAAGTTCTTTTTTAATCTTAATTTGAAGCCATTTATTGCAAGAACCGGTATGTGAAGCATTTAAATATTTCCAGAGAATAAAATTTGTAGAGTATATTAGTAAATAACCAGATAATTGAGCTTACTTACTAATAATTGAACACACGAATATTAAAAAAATATATATATCCCCAATTTTAATTAAATTACATTTATTTAGTTCAGTAATTTATTGTTTATAAATACAATATTTAATTACATATGGTTAATTAAAATTTTTTTTCTAGTTTATATAGATATATATCATGAAGTTTCAAGATATACATTAAAAAGAGAATATATTATATTTGGCCAATAAAAACCAGGTAGTATTAAGTTGTATATGGTTATCCATAAGCTACTATTGTTTTCTCTTCCCAAGTATGAACAATAACCAGTATTTACACCATTGCTTTAAAAAAATTCCATCTCATAGCTAACTATTTCATTAAAATACATCATTTTACAAGAAAATTTAAGCATATTTTGAATTTTATTTTTACTAAAGTCTAATAAATGTATTTATTTTAAAATTATTACATAGTTTATTTATACTTCAATCACTAAATCAAGTTTAATAATTATGTCAGTGTTTGTTAAAAGAAAGATGGATGTTACATATTTTGTTGGGTGTCTAACATTATACATATAATTTATAAAGAATTGGAGGGTTCAATCAGGGTAATAGATCCCACCCCTGGGGAAAAAAGGACACAAATCAAAAAATAACGGTGCATACTACATAGCTTACTTAAAAGAAATATTGAATCAGGAATAATGAAACAATTCAAAATAAGACAGTACAGTGTTTTCTTTCAGAGATGACGTCGATTAAGAAAGTGAAACTTTATAATGTCTTAATGTAGAAAGTGTCACTTTTCTTAATCTACGTCATTTCAGAAAGAAAACACTTTACTGTCTTATTTTGAATTGTGTCACTTTTCCTGATTCAATATTCCTTTTAAGTAAACTATGTGTTATGTAATGTTATTTTTGTTTTGTATCCCTTTTCATAATTTTTTCTTTAAAATAATTAAGTAAAATCTTGGCAATTTTTTTCCCAATCCTGTTGTTTTTCTTGCTTCAGCACTTTTTCAATTAAACCCCTTGAGATTCTTGTTTTGAAAACGAACATGTCTGCTTGTTTATTTTTTTAAAACCTAACTGGATCAAACATAACTTCCAAAAGTTTAAAAACTAAATCTTAAAAAAAACCGAATTTGTTGCGTTTATTATGATGTCAGGAGCAGGGAAATTGGTAGAAGCAGCTTTGAGTATGAAAAGGTTGTGGGATCAAAGGCAGGATAAAAAAAACTAAGGTAAAAGTTAGAATGAAAGGAAGAAAGATGCAAAGAAGGTAAAAAGTTAATATTAAAAATAAACCTTACTTTGAACATTTGAATGAAACGGAACTCAACATTGATAGAAAAATATTTAATTACTAGAATGTAAGTGTAAAATAGACTGACGGAAATGATTGACTCGAGAATAGAAGTAAGAAAACTAAATTTGACAGAGAAACATACCTAACTACTAAAACTGAGGCCAAAAGGGAATTGATTATAGAAGTAAATAGTACAGAAAAAAGAAACAAAAAAGGTGAATAATTATTCATACATGAGAAAGGTAGAATAACGCAATGAACAAACAAATCAAGGAACACATTCCACATGGTAAAATTGGGGAGGTTATGCAATGCTACTAAGGCTACCTCAGGTTAAAAGCTCCCGAGATCAAAATGAATTGCCAGATGAAGAATATTTGTTGAATTCAATTCCACGATTTAGACGTATATCCCAATTTTAATGGCCCATCATCTAAATCCTAAATGCTCAGAAGAATCATTAAGATCATCAGAATCAGAACTTGAACACGCATGACTAACGAACAAAAAGTTAGATGATGTAGAATTTGAGAATATTACTATACGTAAGGGGAAAAAAAGCTAAAAATTTGTTTGCAAACCAGAATTATCGGTGAAAAATTAAGCAAAAATTATTTTACTGAGGCGTTATCAAAGTTTGTGTTGCTTATCATTATAAGAAATTCAATAAGTAGACTCCAAACCAATCATGCTTTATATCTTGAAATTGATGAAAAAATCTACAAGTTTGCAATTTTTTTAAGTCAACTCTCTACATCAATGGACGACATATTAGGACATTCTTGGATGAAAAAAATGGTTTTATTCATTAAAATCTTAAAAAGAAACGTGAAAACCACCTAAAAGTGTATTCTACTCTAAAAGATGGAGTTCTTAATCATATCAATAAAATCTTTAGGATAGAGAGCCCTTATCTACGAGCGCTAACCAGAAGAGAGTACATAGAAAGTGGAAGAACCCTTTATGATCCATTCAGTGATTATAAAAAGGATTGATTGCGGCGGTCCTTATGCAAATCTTAATATGTATTCTAGAATTCTTAAACAGAATTTTAAAATATCTTTCTTTACCTCCAATAAGAATCGATCTGACCTCTGCATTGCTTATAACAATGTAATGAACGAAGTTAAAGAATCACAGAATAAAACACACACACATATATATATATATAATGAACATTTTGGTGACCTGGTGGTCTAGAGGGTAAGGTGTCAGACTTCTGTGCTGGCGGCTGGGTTTCAATCCTCGGTCGCGGCAAAGATTTATCTGATTACCAAACCCTTCCTTCACCTCTGACAAGACATCTTGTGAATGTGGGGAATGCCAGGCATCCACCGTGGTTCGGATTCCACATTAAACTGTAGGTCCTTCATTTCATCTCCTCAATCGCCCTACCATTACACATTAGCGTAAGTGCGTATAACCCGAACGGGTAATAATACGCAGTGCTAATAATAATAATAATAATAATGAACATTTTAAGGACGAAGGGTAAAAAGGGTAGGAAAGTAGATGAAAGCTATTGAAAATTTAATGGAAGCACTGTATCTTAGATTTTCACAAATAAGAAATAAATAGTAATGATGAAACATAAAAGTAACGATCTAAAGTTAAACGAATCTTAAATAAGAAATGATAAACTAACATGATAGATAACAGTTAAGTAACTACGACGAAAAAGGTTACAGATATTAATCAATACACTAATGTAAGTAAAAAAGTGACATAACTATTATAAAGAGGGTTATATTAGATTATCTAGATTAGTAAATTTAGTTGATTAAGAAAAGTGACTTCATTCAAAATGTTTACTCTAACCTGCTTTGTGATGTAACCATAGTGACCAAAAACAATCAAAACACTATTAATAAATTTTATAAAAGTACGGTCCACTTTATTACCATTATATAATTTTCCAATATTAAATAGCTATTCACTATTTCACAACTATTTTTCTTTTTAGATTTCTCCATCTCCTGGAAAATTAATTTTTTTTACGTGTGTCCCTCCACTCGTGGTGTGAGAATTATCCTTTATAAAGAGAAAATTAATGAGACTTGACCATAAGAATCGAACCCGGACTTTTGATTAGTACATCAGTGTTATACACTTATCTATTCAGGAGTCGTTTCATGTCCAAGGTAATCCTTCACTAATATTTTAAGGCTAATGTGAAGTGTTATATAATAGGTCTGTCATTATTTAAAAAAAACTAATAGTTTTCTACTATAAAGGAGAAACGTGTTAAATTTACAATTTCTATAAAACACATTTTTTTAAACCCTACGTTACCAAGAAGCCTTCAGCAAGGGTTATAAGTAGAAGGCTTTAGACTCGCAATGAATTTGTCTTCATCTGACACGCCATACGAGGCCGGATGGATTAAGGGTGTGGTACACATGTCAAACTCAAAACCTAAAAGGCTTAATGAGCAAAAAAATAGCTACTTGAACACATTATGGTATTAGAGAAACCGCCATCACAAGAAACTGTGCGTTCTGGTTACCTTAAAAGAGCCACAATGAGTTATGGCATTAAAATAATATCGCTTAGTGATATTCATGTCGTGGCTGCTAAAGAAAAGATCGTGTTCTGGCAGTATAAAAATAAGGTGGACCATCTGTTTTTTTCTATTTACGAAAATGACTCAATGACAGACACATTTTAGTCAATTATAAGAAAAGATTACATTAAATAAACCTTTTGTAAGCTTGTTAATTTATTGATCAAAAATACATGTGACATTGTCCTAGCCAAGAATAATGACAAATACCATTTATCTTTGGAGGATTTGTTAGAATGATATTTAGAGGTTAGCATGGACTAGGTTAGACTAGGTTAGGCTATGTTAGGTTAGTTTGGTTAGGTCAAATTAGACTATATTAGGATGGTTTAGGAGAGATTAGGTAGGTTATGTTATTAATCTTGTCTGGAATATAGGGGGAGATCTTGTTACGAGAGATATTGTTACGTTACATACTGTTACGGGAGATCCTGTAATGGGAGATCTTGTTACGGGATATCTTGTTACAGGAGATCTTGATATGGGAGATCTTGTTACGGGAGATATTGCTACGGGATATTTTGTTACGGGATATCCTGTAATGGGAGATCTTGTTACGGGATATCTTGTTACATGAGATCTTGATATGGGAGATCTTGTTACGGGAGATATTGTTACGAGATATCTTATCACGGGAGATCTTGTTAAGGGATATCTTGTTACGGGAGATATTGATATGGGAGATCTTGTTACGAGAGATCTTGTTACGTTACATATTGTTACAGGAGATCCTGTAATGGGAGATCTTGTTACGGAAGATCTTGATATGGGAGATCTTGTTACGGGAGATCTTGATATGGGAGATATTGTTACGATATATCTTGTTACGAGAGATCGTATTACGGGATATCTTGTTACGGGAGCTCTTGTTACGGTAAATCATGTTTTTAGACACCCTGTATAGTATAAAAACAAGTGTTAGGACCATCAACTCTCTATATCTGTTCTAAACACTATCCAAGCTCATTCCCGCATTTAAAAGGGCACCTCTGGGTCCTCTTTCAGATTTGAGTTCACCCCGTTAGTTACATATTTTGTTTATAGTCCAGATTTTGCAGTAAATCTACAATATTTTAATGCTTCATATTATTATATTAATTGTTGTTCTTTTTACATTCAATTGTTGATTTAAATATACCTTTTTATACTCTGTGAATATAAAATTACCAACTCAATAACGTAGATCTGTTGTTCTTACTAATAAAATATTTGTAAAATGGCTCACTAATTACGTCACATACTTTACACTTTGAAGTTACACATTTTGTGTCGATATATTATAATTTGTTTTCAAAGCCTCATTTTAGATGTTCAAAACACAACTTACTATTTATTATAAAATAAAGTCAACGATGTTGCCCTGATGCCAAAAGCTCGTACTCCGCGCCGATTACATGTTCAAGACAGAACTTTATTCACTTCCATTCAGCCGCTGTTTTTTTACGACTTATCGTTCAACCAAATCTTGTTTGAAACAAACTGTTAGTGAATTAGGTTTGGAATCTTTTTAGAGAGCCCCCCCCGTCCCCCCGCTTACTTGACGATGTAACAAAGCTAACGTCTTCTAAGCTGGATGACTATTGTAAGGTTTCCTTGTCTAGCGTCTTATTCTCTCATAGGGGGAGTCCCCTTACAACACACTTCCAGTTCTTGGTTTTCCCTCAACACCGTCAAAACGCAGCAAACAGAATCTTTTCCTTGTTCTGATGACGTCACCATTAGCCCATTCTCTTGAATTGCTTTTCTTCTTCTTCCTTGAGTCTTACGTCCGTGCATCTATACTCGAGGATATTATGATAGAACAAACACTACTGAACGAATCAGAGAGAAGGTATATATGATTGCATGCGAGGGAACGCGAGATAAGCATATAAACTATAAGAATTTACAAAATTTTCCTACACAATTGCTAAACCATTGCTTTAGTAAATAATACGATTAGTTTGACTTTCTACACATTGATCAACAGTTCTTAATATTTGTAAAGGGAATCAAGGAATTAAATGAGTATTTTTAATAGATTAAAATGTTTTTTCTAAAATATTCAATATGTTTATGGCCTATATTCAAATAAATGACGATATTACTATGTGTAGCAAGTCAAACAAAACGAATTTACTTAATAAATAATTGATTTATTATCGGAAAATAGTCCTTTATGCTATAAAACTAATAATACTTTCAATAGTTCACTTTTTATTCCATCTCACTTTAAGAGGATCCAAAGCGAATACATAACATGAAAGTATTTGTGCCTGTTGGTTCGAAAATAATAATAATAATAATAAACAGCAGAGGTGTACTATTAATAAGCTTGATAAGATGGTTCTTTAAAAAATTCACTGTGTCTTACATTCCATCCGGGGTTAATGCATTTTAAATTAAGTTTACTTTAAGGTAGGTATAGTGAATATAGAGCTTATTCACGATTTACTCATATCTTTGTAAAGGGAGAGTAGGAATTCATTTAGTATAATTCACCCCCAGTGCAAAAGTCCAGGACTCAAACCTCATCATTCCCATCTTCTCACGATCCTTGATGAGTACGAAATCCATCCAATGCGAGTTTCAATAAGATCTCTATAATCTCACCATTCCCATCTTCTTACGAGTCTTGATGAGTACGAAATCCATCCAATGCGAGTTTCAATAAGATCTCTATAATCTCATCATTCTTCTTACGAGTCTAGATGAGTACGAAATCCATCCAATGCGAGTTTCAATAAGATCTCTATAATCTCATCATTCCCATCTTCTTACGAGTCTTGATGAGTACGAAATCCATCCAATGCGAGTTTCAATAAGATCTCTACATAATCTCAACATTATTGTCTGCGTGTTTCTCCTCACCTCCACAAGCACCTAAATGACTCAGAAAGACAAAACTTTGCACACCTAGGCTACATTCAGATAGACCGGATTCATCCGCACGGTTTGATCTGCATGGAGATTGTCAGCTCTTCAGTGGTCGCTAAATCAGTGGGGATTCTGTGAAGTGCGTGATCAAAGTTGAAATAGGAAGGTCGAAGAAGCAATGTGTTCTGGCTTCTTTGCGCCTCGTCTTACTACCTGTTCGGGCTATACACAGCTGTACTGATGAGTCTGAAGAGCTAAGAAGGAGGAAGGTTGAATTTAAAGGAAGTTCACCCGTGTTTAAGTAAGGTGAGAGTGGAAAACAATTTTTGAAAAAAAGACAATAACAGTAAACCCGACCAGGAATCATACACTGATCTAAGAGTGACGCCTTTGAACTTGTGGCCACCGAAGCTGATGTGTATCGAGTATTATGGACACGATCACGCATCACCAATTTATTAGCCTCAAAAGTTGAAAGAATTTATACCAATTGCTGCAAATCCTATTTTTAATTATTTTGTGGGAGTAATTATCACATTCCATATCAAACTAAAGATGGCACCGGCGAATCCGACATTTATGCTATTCAGGGGGAAATTGATGCATAAACCTGCAATAAAGGTCGAGGGTAAGAACTTTAGAAGGAGACAAACGGTTAGATACCTGGGAGCCACTTTCGATGATAATCGAAACTTCACGGCGCATATAGAGGAAGGGATGGGGAGGGTAGATCGGGCTATGAATAACATTATAAGCATTGAACAGAGGAGGTTCCACCTGCCCATGTGGATAATAAAGACATATCATTTCTATTGTTGGCTATGGAACGTGCGTCTGGGTGCACAGACTGAACAACGTCGTGCCAGCTAGAGCTGTCCAGAGTATACAGAGCAACGTCCTCCTGAGACTTGTGGATGCCTATCAGACACTGGCGACAGATGCACTGTGTGTTGCGCTAGGTGTGTGGCCGTTGTACCTTCTGGTTAAGAAGAAAGCAATTGGGTACTGGAAAAAGAAGAATAACTGGGAGAAAGTTAGGATACTTACCTCACCTGAAGTGGAAACATCCGAGGACACAGAGATTGCTCTGTTGAGGGAATGGCAGAGACGCTGGGAGGGCAGTGAAACTGGTAGAAGGGCTTAATAACACTTTCCCAATGTGGTCGAGAGGATTGATAATGCACATCTGGAACCATCCCCGGGTCTGGTCCATTTCATTATGGGGAAGGGGCCTTACCCAGAATCCTTAAGGAAGATGGGATTGGTCGAATCCGATCTGTGTGAATGTGGCAAGGTGGGTACCCCAAAACACGTTGTGTTGGAATGTGCCCGTACGCTGGAGATAAGAAGACCTAACCAACAGGAAGTGCAGGGGAGACTGGTGGGTGATATCCTGAGAGATCCCGCCCATTGGAGGTTCCTAGATAAGCTGGCAACAGAAGCTTCAGAAAGGGCTAAGCCGGAATACATAAGGGAACTGAGAGAGAGAGACGAGGACTGGGACAGAGGCTAAACAGACGGAGGACTAGAGAAGGAAGGGGAGAGAGACCAGTGACAGTGACGAGGACAGTGACAGGATAGTGACGAAGATGGAAACAATGACGAGGACAATGGAGGATATGATGACAGAAACACGGGAAGTGGGACTGAGACGGACGCAGGTGAGGTCTCAGCGGGGGAATATAGGGAAAGATGAAGGTTGTTTTGTGGATCTACTGATATACAACCTTCTATGAGGAACAAGGAGAGATGCCGAGAAGTGGCAAGCACGAAGCCTTGTGGGACTGGCATACCAGTTCGGCTGATGGACCCGGAGGTATACTGGGCTAGCCCTGGTAATTACGAGGGATCATCATTCCAGCCGATCAATGGGAAAGATGAGGGGAAAGAAACGAGACGCATGGAAGGAACCCTGTGACTGTAGATCCCTCTTCTTGGAAATAAGAAGAGTAGGATTAGGTCCTGTTAGGGCTCTGCGTCAAGATGGAGATATGCGGCTGCTCTGCAGACCCCTTGTACCATCGGGGAAATAGATATCACCGGAAGATTAGAAGTTATTTAGGTTAGCTAGTTGTAAGATTAGGATAAGATTAGAATAGGATAGGATAGGGACGGGAGGGTATTTGGAAGGGGTAGATGCTAAAGGAGCCAAAACCTGTTTAGAAGTAAATAAATTGGATGATGTGTAATAGTAGGAAATTTCTGTTCTGATACTGTGTAAATAAGGCCTGGATTTAAAATTGTAAGATGTCAGGCCAAATTAGATTGAAAAAAAAAAACACAACCTTTAATCGGTTTTAAAGCCATTTAAAATATGTTATAGCATAATCCTAGTTGAAGATGTTTGAAATCCAAAAGGGGGCAAAGACAGAGGAGGACTAAACCTCCATCCACTCAGCATTTCTTTGTCATTTTCGACAAATTTTAAAACAAGTGACTTATTTTACTAAACATAGAAACAGACAACTAATAAAGGCTCTACCCTCCCTCAAAATACTAACTTGTATTATAGTTAGTTTAAATTTAAACACACCTTTCAAGACAGGACATAATTAGTTTTTATTAATTGTGACACAACAAATAACGATTTTAAGTTATAACACATTGTTATAGAACATTTTAGAAAACATTATAAATGGATCTTTTGTAAAGAGTGAAGAATATAGTAAAAGTTAAGACTTAGATATTATCTTGATAATTAATTATTAATGAAAATATGGGTTTAAATTGGTTGATAATTATAGTATATTGTGTATAATTGATATTATGATTAATCTTTACAGGATGTTAGAATACTTGGTATTACATATTTACATTACAACATGTGCTGTAATATGAGTCAAATAGGATGAGCAAATAACATGGCATACTATACTATTGATTGACAATTATTTAAAAATTGGAATACAAGTCAAACAATTATAATTGTAACAACTAGTTTACTAACGTAGTTAAATTATAATGTGTAGATATGAGTCAAGTGGAAATGAACTAATAGAATGATACGATACACTAAAATTGACCAATTATTTGGAGTGATAGAAAATCGACCACATATAACATAATGAGCTAGTTTTAAAAGGAGATTAAAATGTAGAACAATTTAAAACAACAAATTAAAATATGTTACATAAAATTGATGTGTAGTTTTAATTGAAACCTGCTATTGTTCAAGAAATTTTCAGAAAGTTAACTTTAGTTTTTAACAGTTATCTAAGTCACCACACCTACTCAATCTGAGAGAGAGAGAGAGGGGGCAAGTTTCTCAGTAGAACCCAAGACTCAGCAGTGGGTGGTAATCCTATTGTTTGCTTGACAGGACAACACTAATTAACTTGAAATTTAAAATATATCATATTAAAATTTTTATTCGATGGGGATTTTTAACATGTAATTTATTAAAACAATGATTATATTAGCGCACGAATTACAACCTAGCATTTAACTATGACAGACATAACAGTTTAATGAAGTTAAGCTACTGACTTTACCTGGAATCGAAACCGGGATCCTTAGCATAGTAAATACATGTTCTATCAACCTAGATAAAGTGTCGGTTAAAATATAACGAGAAACGTAGGTACTACGTAAAATATGATAAACCACTTTAAATAAATATTTAAAAAATATATATGACGATCAAAGCATAGCTGTGGTAAGATAATATCCAATACAAAAATTGGAATAAATCGGAATATTGCGCAAGTTGACTCTCAACACACAAAGTATTAAATTATTTACATTTATTTTGTATTGAATATTTAATATTTTTCTAAAAAACACAATTATCTTTATGTCTCTCTAATAACTAACTTTTTGGGGTTAGCGTAGCCTTTAGAATTGTTCAGAAACTATATGCTATCCATCAAGTAGACCACGGTTGAACTGGGCCTCCAAAAGGACACGGAACTTGGATATTTAGAGGGAGTAAAATATTTTGAAGAACCCAAAATTTTTATCCATTTACTCTAAAATAATTATAAGAGTGCTGGTAGAATTCAATAATATTCATTAATAATAAATATTAGCAGTTACTGTAAGGACTTCCAAAATAGTATTATTTTTGTTTTCCCCATGTGGATCAAAACATTGTTTAATATTGTGAATGTCATGAGTTATTTTTAATAAATGTAGTATAAAGCAAAATGCATGAGCTAGGTGAATTTTATTTAACAAAAGTGGAAAAAACATCTAACATTTAAGGAAAAAATTGTACAAGATATTATACTATATCTTTGACAAGGATCCTCAAAATATTTGGATCCAGCCTCTCTCAACATCTGTCCTGAGCAAACTGGGGTTGTCTCGGAAAAAAAAGGAAGCATAGACATCACACACCCAATTACCTCAACTAAACTTTACGTGTATCAGCACTGAATACAAGTCCCTACAAAGAAACACATTCCAAAATAAATTTTCATTTTCACGCCAAGACAAAGATTTTAAGAATTTAAAAATTACCAAATGAATTAAACTTTACATATTCAAATACTGAGATCGTAACACAACTCCCTCCCCTCTCTAATTAACTCATTGTGACTAGTAATATTAAATGGACACTACACTTATTACTATGTTATGAATGGGATTTATTACAGCTTCCAATCCTTATTATAATTATTATTATCTCCAAATCACCCAACAAAAGTACTGTTTACTTGTAATAGGGACAACAAAATGTATGGTAGCTGAAAGGTTAGAAAAATATGATGAGTTTTGGAAAATTGAAATGGACTCAAAATTAACTAGATTTCATTTAAATTATATATTGCCAGAGCACACTAGATCAACGAAAATAAAAAATCTAGAATATATTTGGAATGCACAAAAGTCTAAAACAAAGTATCCAAAGATTTCACAAACAAAATAATTGTATGGATTTTTATTCTTTACTTTTAAAACTATCACTAAAATACCATTATAGATTAAAATATATTATATTGTAATATATTGAAAAAATGTGTTTTATATTAATGGCTACTACATATTTCGACATAGTGCTAAATTCTTGTAATATATATTAGCTATGTAATGACTAAAGCTGGGATTTTTACGTAGTATCATATAACAAAATATGTAGGTAAATATGTAATAATAATCAAGGAAATTTGTAGTTAAATATGTGGATTCATTAAAAATCTAACATCATGTAAAACAGATATTTTCACTAACCACGCAACATTTATCTTATCTACACTCTGAATGGCACATACAAAATATATACATTGATGGATTACTTGTACTTTGGTGTGAATTTCAATTCTTTCTGTGGTCATTGATTGTTACTTGTTCGACAAGATATGCTTTTAAGTGTAGTTTTCTTTTTTTTACATCATAGTATGCCACTGGGGCATATTTTAACAGAATAATTTTCTCAGGGGAAAATTTTTCTCAATGGTTTCCTTATCCGATGAATATACTGGGTTTATTTTTTAGCACTCCCTAAAACTTAGTAGAAACACTTTCACCAGTCTCGTCTTTCATGTCATTTAGATTTGAAATTGTGTTTTCTATGATATCCATACATTCTTGTAGTGGAAATCCAGAAGTTTCCAACCATTTAAGACTCTCTGGAAACCAACCGAAATTGTTCCTGGTGTATGCAGTTGAACATGCCACTTTTGGATCAATGAATGAGTTGTGAGATTCACACACAGATCTCACACACTCAGGGATGAACATATCTACTACCGACTTTACAACTCCAAGTTGCTCATAGTATAAGTTGGCTGTTCTATCCATGTTTCTCATCTTGTAAGAACTAACTGCAGGGGCAACGGCACATCAAACAAGAATTAGTAAGTTTTAAATTGATGTGGGACTTTCACAAATAGGTCCAGTTTTTTTTGTCACATAAATAAATATATTCATTTGTAAATACAGGATTATAATGTACTCCACAAAACGATGTAGTCCACAGGCCCAACTCGTAAGATGGATCATACTAGGATATAACAACTTCAAAGAACTTGCTATTTTCATTTTATATGCCGTGGCATCCGAATATAGCACCAGGACCTTTTCTTTGTGAGCTCACCTCGGCCACAACACTTTCAATTCATCACACACGAATCTTGCAACATGATACACATGTTCCATTATTTCTCAGTAAATCAAATATGGTTTGGAAATATCCTTAGGATCTATCTTACCTACCACAAGGTTCACAACAAAATTACCCTAAACATCCGTGATTTCATCCAGGGGCATTGGACAAAATATATTTTGTGGGAGGTGGAGGGGGCGAACCAGGGTTTTTCCCAACTCTAAGCATTTCAAAATCAGAAAAATTCCCAAGTAGCAAAGGAGAGTACAAGAAGGGCAATGTTGAGAACGTGGGGGGGAGGGATCCCATTTTTTTAAAAAGCTCTCTGAAGTGGGGTTTTTTTGCAGCATAACACCATAACTGTTAAAGACCAGGGAAAATTATGGATATTAAACACCTCTAGAAGCTATCTGAAGTGTTTTTATGGCACCATAAAACCACAACTTTTCTCTATGTGGCCATCGCGACAATTTGTTAACTTAAAAGCATACAAGTCCTAGTTTTTAAGTTTTTTCACTGTGTATTACCACCAACCTGGACTATCTACAGTTAACTACACCAGTGGGATAGGTAAAATTTAGAGGGAATGTACACTTATTTGCTTGGAGGGATATTAGGATAAATTACCCCTGGCCAGAATTAGAATCCTTTCTTTACCTTCACCAACAAACCAAACCAAAAGCGCATGACATTAAAACCACATGTCCACTAATGCTTGTTTTAATTACTTCATCTAATTTCATAGCTGAGGGAAATGCAGGTCTTAGTGGAGAAAAGATTTATCTTCGCTTTTTCTCTGTTACTTTCTAGATCTCGGTTGATGGTTTACTTGGAAATCCCTCATTGTAAACAATGTGGCATGGGGAGGATGGCGGGGTTCAAATGACAGGCAAACACATTTCCTGTCGGTGTACAACCCTATCTAAANCAGGTGACAGCCTTGTTTATTGGTTCATACTGAATTTTTAAAGCTACAAGGCATTTTCAGTGCAACTTGAATTATTATTTATTTCAGTTTACCTGCGTCTGAGCTAAATATCCAATTGAGCTTAAATATATTTATTTAGATTTGCAGATTTTGTTCACATTGTGTATTTTAGATTAAAAAATTTAACTGACTTTATTACAGCGGCTTGCAACATTTCATAGTTTATGACCACAACTTTTCTCTCTGCGGCCATCGCGACCCTTTGATAACTTAAAAGCATTCAAATCCTAGTTTTTAAGTTTTTTTTACTATGTATTACTACCAACCCGGACTATCTACAGTTAGCTACACCAGTGGGATAGGTAAAATTTAGAGGAAATGTACACTTACTCGCTTAGAGGGATATTAGGATAAACTACTACTGCCCAGAATTAAAATCTTTACTTCACCTTAATCAACAAACCAAACCAAAACCCGTGTGTCCACTAATGGTTGTTTTAATTATTTTGAACTGCTTATAATAATTATATTCAACTAATAGGTAGTAAAATAGAATCAACAGGCCCGAAGTTGGGAGATGACTTTATTTTATGCTAGCAGCATTACAAGGCTGCCACAATAAACTAGTCGGCAAGAAGCTATCAGAATGGAATAGCCGAAAGGAACCTATGTACTAACTAGGTAGCTTTTAGCACTTTAAAATAACAAATTAACGTTTCTATTAGAATTTCGCATCCTCTTAAAATCATTAAAATTCTTAAAAAAGTGAATATAAAGCTAAAACCTCTATATTGTGACCCCACACAAAACACCCTGCAACCCCCAGGCTGCTTTATTATAACACATTTGAAAGCAATATTTAACTAGTAAGCTCCCTGAGCCGTAGAACTCGCTCGTCACTTAATAAAATAATTAGCCATTTGGCCATGTTTATTTAAAAACATTTTTAACTGTAAAATAAAGCATTAAAAATTTAATTTATCAATATTTCTACAGTACTACCTGTCTACCAATATCCTACTTCATAACCTCATGGAAGTTGCCCTAAAATGTTAATACTGGTACATCAATAAACTATTCAAAACATATTGTAATTTAGGGCATGAGGGTTAAGGGACTTCCCCTGACATTATATTAAATAACGTACGACAAATTCAAAATTAGCATGCTAAACAACATGCATATACGAAATTTCATTCAAATCAAATACTTAATAACGAATTTTAAAATGTATCCTAAATTTGAAAATGTTAAAAGGTGATAATATTTTTTTAAATCTTTTGTTTAATGTATTCTACTTAATCAAATGAAAAATTATAAGAGTTGTAACATTGTAACACAGCCCCTATTACTGCTCTTCCTTCATTGTTGCTTTGAGCCTATTTAAATTGCTTTCATGAAAGACTATTTTAATAAACAATGAAAAAAGATACATTAGTTCATTTCAAACTAGTATGAATACTTGATAGAAATATTAGTATGTATTTCAGAAGTCAAACATTAACACTAACCTCAATGTCCTCATTTCATCAGTCAGAACTTTCGATAAGAAAACAATAAAAGTTTGGGTAACATTCACAGCATTTATGCCTTAAAAATTGAATAAAGCCCTAATAAAGGCTGTACAACATATGATAATTTGAATCATAAAACTATGACAGTCTAGCAGCCATGACTAAAAACACTAAACCATGTATAAAGCAATACTGCCACTTTTGTAGCTTTACTCTTTTCCAACCATACAACTATTAAAAATGTATTTGATTGTAATGGTTACTAGATATTTCTATATAATAATTGTGTTATATTCCTGTGATCTAGTGCAATAAGAGACAAACGCATTAGTCAATTGGGCAACTAGAGCATGCCTCCTCAAAATTTGGTCAACATTAACGCTTTCTAATAAAAGCTATGGTAAAAGGTGTATTTTTTACACAATGGGGGAAGAATTAACTCAAGTCTAAAGCTTCAATTTTTTTTTTAAATCAGTCCGAGAAGTGTATAGTGTCAAAAAAAAAACTTATTCCATTGGTAGTTAAGGGGGTGGAGGGTAGCTACCCCCTAAAACAATCTCTTTCCAACTGAATGCCCTCCCACAGTAAAAAATTAAATTCTACATACGTGCTTGATTCACGCCGTTTTGAGAGTAGCTCCTGAATATACTATGTACTTCTATCAAATGAGGAATATATAAATATAGGCTACACCTTTATTTTTATGCATTTATCTACACTCTACAATCATTGGCTCCCAAACTTGTTGAATGGCATACCACCCAAACAAATTCCATATTTTGGAGTACCACCAAGATAGTGCTGGATATTTAATATTTAGGTATATTTTAATGGCGCCCAAGAATATAATGACACAATACCATTTATAGATAACAATTTTTATTTATCATTATTTAACATTTTTACTTAATCACTATGGATAATAGGGCACACTTATCAAATAAATAACAACTGTTTAAATCTCTTTTCCTTTTGGTTTGATTTGATCGTAATATATTTATGGTATTTGATGAGATATAATATTTTTACAACTTGAATTTGCTTGTTTTGTTTGGATTCTCACGCCGTAATACCTGAAATAATTGTACGTGCCAAGGTTTGGGAGCCGCTGCTCTAGATAATTGAACTGAATACTTAACGCATCCTCTTACTAAGCTAATTGTTTAATTCCCGTTGGGAGAGTAATATTTATCATATTTTGATTAATTTACAGCCTCAAGATCTATCATAGGTTTACGCTAGTTTGTGGGTCGTGTGCTTATATAGACACTTTCCAGTTTAGGTATTCAGAAAGGGAATGATAAATAATTATTCAACAATCATTTTAAAAAAAGTTTCTAAATTATGTGCTAATATAGCCAATTTTCAGCATTTTTAGAAAGTACATGAATAACTTTCCAATTAATTTTAAAAATCTAGAGAATCACTATATTATACAACTAATGAAAAATTTGTTTTTCAAACACCATAGGTATAAGCAACAGGCAAAAACTGATGATAATATGTATTCATTAAATGGAGATTTAAAACAGTTTCAATCTACTAGAAAAATAACAGTTTTCTAAGCAGTGCAGCAGTGTGTATGGTTACAAAATCAAAAACTATGTACAATAAAAATTTGCCATTTATATTTAAGGAAATTTAAGAATATGCATGTGCGATATTATTAAACCTAGAGACATTTAATTTATTGTACTAAGAAATTTCTGGAGGGCCAGTTTTATTGATTGAAACAGAGAATGAATTTGGCTGTGAGCTATAAAATATTCTGTTCAGCCTCATACCTGTAGATGTTGGCGAGCGATGGAAGGGATGTAGTGATGGTCTTGATGTGCAATTCTTAGTTGTAATAGCTGCGATGAGAGGAGCTCCCCTATAAAACTGATTGTGTGTTTGAGTAACATTGTCAAGAATTATTATTATTATGATTTCCATCTCATGATACAACAGTCCATTTCTTTTGTTATTGAACTTAGACCGAAAATGTGCTCTGCCCTGTCCTCTGCCTCCACCTTCTACTCCCAGAAGTTTCTTCTTTCCTTCAAGTCATCTAGTATTTAAATCCTCCTTATTCATAATCGTTAGGATGTGTCTGATCCAGTTTGCTTTGCACCATCCAAAATGGATCTCTTCTCACATAGTCTTCTTAGGACTTCTTCATTTGTCACCCAGTCAGTCCACCTGATCTTCTCACATCTTCTCCAGCATCACATTTCAAAGCTCTCCAAGTATATCTTTTCCATCTTCGTAAGGGTCCAAGTTTCTGCTTCATACAGTGTGATGTTCCAAATGTAGCATTCCATCTATTTCTTCCTCATTTCAAAAAATAACCTGGAGTCAAAGCATCAATTTCAGAGGGATCCTCTAAGAGAGAAATGAGAGGCTGAGAATTGAGCATTGCTTCCACTTTAGTTGTCAGATTAATAAATTCTTCAAAAGTCAAAATATGCTCTCCAATCCCTTGGGGTGGATGGTGTTTGGCGCTCTTGATTGCCGGTTCCATTAGTCTGTCTTGGTGAGGAACTGCAGGGGGTTGAATATAAAATCGGATGGCGTGTTTGGGTGCAAAGTGGTTAACACCCTGCTGAGTCTTTGGTTGGTTGAGAAAACTATGAACTTCCTTAGTCATTTGAGAAGAGACTCCAATGAAATCTGTGCTGAAGTCAGAATAGATCGGTACACAATCCTATTCATGACAAATCCAGTGAGGGCTGCAATGAAGGCATCAGACAACATACCATTGACAGCCTCGAGGTGTACGGCCTTACTAACAAAGCAGATGAACAAACACAAGTATATCTTAACAGGATGGAGGTTTCTGAGTGTACCTTTCCAGTCTATCCCAGTTTTCAAGAAAGGTCAAGAAGGAGTGACAGGATTTTTGGGTAGATCGCCAATCAAGGGTGGAATGAGACCTAGCTTACATTAGACACATCACAAACAGTTGACAAACTCTGAAATTTATTTCAAATGGTCACTTGTACAAGCTGAGCACCGGCATGTAGACTATCACGATGGTAATTGTAAATGGTAATGAGATCCACCACATGGTGAGATTTGGACAGAACAATAAGGTGTTTGTAGCCATGTGAAGATTAGAATGCCATAGCCATCCTCCGTTTCGGATTAATCCGTGCTCATCTAAAAACGAAGAGAAACGCTGAAATAGTGGGCTACAAGTTCTACCTTTTTGGAGAGCTGTGAGTTTGTCAGAAAAATTACACATTTGAATTTGTTTGCAAATTGTCATTGTAGAATGATTAAGTTCTTCATGTGGGAGAGGTCGGTACAGTTGTGGTTGAGTTCAGGAATTGTTAAAAAACTACAAAACGTAATTTTAATGGCACTTTTTGCCTAGCATTCTTTCAAACTGCACTCATTTTTACAAAATGGTAGAACTATTTTATATCAGAAGGATGGGGGAAAGCAGGAGGGGCCACAATCACACAATAACAGTCTTGTAACTAAATACAACATTCTCACAATTTAGGTCAACCAATATGTATTTCTTATTGATATATATATATATATATATGTGTGTGTGTGTATAATTATTTCTTAGTAGGACCCTAGCAACTTTAAATTTTTTTTAAACATTTCTTACATACAGTAACTCTTTTATTATTATTTTTAAAAGCACTTTATATAAATATTTAAAAAGGTATTTGATAAAAATTAACAACCGAATAGTTGTATATGAGATTTAAAAATTAATCAAATGATTCATAAAAACAAGTCAAATATCTCTAAGCAAGAGGTTAACATATTAGCAACCCAAATGGGATGATGTAATTAAAATGAACCAGTTAAAATTGACAATTAAAAACTATGAATTCCTAACAGATACGTGTTTGTGCTTGACCAATCATCAACAACGTTTTCTCCCACTGGTCGTCTGTTTGTTGATCAGCTGAGTCAAGATCTAACGGTCAATGTTTACTTCAACGGGAGTTGGGGGAGTCTGCGACACTTGCCCCTACCCCAATCAGCAGCTCCTACACCCAGCACACTCCAGAAACTGAGGCCATATTTGAGGTAATACAAGTTGTTATAGATTATAGCTACTGTGCTGCCTTTCTTGAAACTGAGACCATATTTGAGGATTTGAAATGATTGCTACCCTTAACTGATACCCTTTCTAGTTCTCGTGTAAGAGGGATGATTAGATGGGAGGTTAAACATATCCTGATCTTCTCTTTACATTTGGAATGTAAACCTTGGTGGATACATATACCATCTTTAGGGTTACGTTATGCACATCGAGATCCTCAATGATTTATTTTTACTTGGAAATCTTTATTCTAACTTGTTGATTATTTGTACAGTTAATATCTATTCTTTTCCATGTATTTTAGATTATTTTCATAGTTAAAATATCAATCATGTTGATAAAACAGCTTTACGAGTAGTTAGAACTACAAACTAAAAAAAAACAGGAAAATTTTAAATAGCAGAAATTTCAAGGATAAAATTGTGTAATAATATTTTCATTTACGCTACAAGATTCTGAGATAATGTTGCAATAGTAGAGTGAATTTAGTGCATTAATTTATCAAGAATAATATAATAAAACCATTAAAAATATTATGTTTCACTAATTATATAAGATATTTGAAAAATAGGTACATATAAATATATACAAAATTGAATAACGGATATGTTTCAGCTTAAAAGACTGGGATCTGAGCTTCGTTAGTTTGAATCATGAAGACTGGTGTTTAAACAGGCCTAGGTCTGAGGTAAACTTCTACAATTGATTTTTTATTTGTGATTAAACGTTTTTACAATAATTTTTTTTAACTTCCTTTCATTTTTATTGTTTTTAGCTTGAAGTAAGATTTATTTCTTCTATAACATTTTACATGATATGCCATATAAAAAAAATGGTATTCTTTAAGTTTTATTATGAAAACTTATTAATATAATATATTATAATAGATACATTTAAGCTCAGTAATATTTAAATTAATAACTATTTTATTTATTTATCTTTCAACCATTAAAATAAACTACACCATTATTTTGTTTTATTTGAAGCTACAAGACATTTAGTAATATAAAGTGTTTTTTACTGTTTAGCTTACCCCTGATATTGGGCTGGTGGATCTCTCCGGATGGTCTCCTGAAGGAAGGAGGGTGATGGCTCTCGCCCACAAGAAAGATCCAAATATTCATTTTAAAACAATTCCTCATCTTATATGGTCCATACCAGATTCATGGAGTTTGGAAGATGCAGCCACTGTGCCACTTCCATATGCTATGGTTAGTATTACTTCAATATAAACACCATTTCAATTCAAAACCTTGCAATATTATAACTTTAACTTTGTAAACATTAGCTATCTCTATAATAATATTAGGTTTATAATAAAAATTAATGCTTTAAAATCATATTAGGAAATACTAAATATTATTATTTTCTAAGTATTGTTACTAGTAATATGTTTGAAATAATTATTTATGGTGTGGCCAGAGAGTTGATTTAGCTATAGAATAATATGGAAAGTGTCTTATAGAATGCCCCACTGTTGGTAACCAAACATTTTTGGTTGAATTTAAGTTCAAACTGTTGGTAAAATATTTAAAAATAATTCCATTATAGTGAGGCTTGATAAGGGGGCGGGCAGGCAGCCAGGGTGGCAGCCCCGGGAGGCCCCATTCTTTACTTAATATTTACTCAAATACAGAATTTATTAATTTTTAAGATTTAATAAATGATATTAGTTTTAGGGAATACGAATATCTACAGTTTATTTAAGTCAACAAACAGCTTAAGTTATATTTTAGCGTTGATTACTGTACGATCCGCGAAAATATATTTTTGTCTGAATTATTAAGTGATCAACAGTGGTGACTTTGTCACTCATGGGCCAGGAGGCAACTACTAGTCTACTAATGTTCAAAATTAAGTCGCTTGAGAGCGCTGATGTCCATACAGCACTTTCCGTTTCCAATATGTGTAGTAAATTTTACTTATGAAATAGGCCAGGCCTCATCTAGTTGAATTTTTAATTCTTTTAAATGTTTTTATATTCAATTGTAAAGTCACAACCACCCGTTTTATAATAAGCATGCTTATTGATATCCTTTGTCCTTTGTGTTGTGAGTCTATTTGATTTATTACATGTGTGTAACTCATATTTTTAAAAATTGTTTTAAAGTATGATTTGAATTTGTCCCTGGGGTGCGTGATTTCTCTCCAAGGCTTTGATTATAGTTTGTTTAGTTAATTAGTGCACTCAAGATAAGTGTGAGTCGTGGATAAGAACGGAATTCATTCAAACCCTTCTCCAAAGCTTAAAAATAATTACAGTTAAAGCTTAAAACAGTCAAATAATAAAGTATAGAGCATTAAGAATGCATAAAGTAAATGTAATTACTTATCTTAGACTTTATAATTTAAACATTTAAAATTCCACTAAAATTTCAATCTTTATAAACAAAAACAGAAAAAACTACTTTATTATATTCCATTAACTTCTGGGTGCACACTTGGTAGTGAGTGTCACTGTTTTTCCTGAAAAAAGTAATTATGAAGTCAGAAATGTTGAGGTTATAATGGCCATCAAATAAATAAGGATCACACGAATTACAAAAACTCGGTAAAATATTTTATTGTTCTTTATGCCCTTCTAACACTCATCTCTTAAGGTAAGTAATAATCTATAAGTTGAATATCCAAATATTTTTAGCTTTACTCAAATTGGGTTGGCAAGATTAAAATAAAATAAGTCTATGGTTATTATTAAATAAAATTGTATAACACATCATCATCATCATCATCATCATCATCATCATCAACAACAACAACAGTATTCTTTCACCACTCCTCCTCCTTTAATTTATTCCATTCTTCTAATCTCACTTGAACACTTTCTGTTATCTGTTCCTCCCATCTCTTTCTTGGTCACCCATGGTATTTTTCCTACATACTTAATTTCCAACATTTTCTTCGGGAACCTCTCTTTTTTCCATCCTCATTACATGGCATACCATCTCATTCTTGCTTGCTCTTCTATCTGCTTTACTCATACTCTATCCTGAATAACTTCATTCCTAATCTTGTTTCTCCTCGGGACAGCTAGCATGACACTCACAAACTTCCTTTTCAAAGCCTCCACTTTCCTAGTCTCTCTTACATTCATTGCCCATGTTTCTTCTTCATATGTGACAGTGGGTACAAAGTACACCCTGTATGACACTAACTTACACTTCAAGGGCACTTCTCTTTACCATATCAAGTCTCTTACACACCTATAGAACAACTCTCCCTGCTCTCCTTTTCTCATTAAATCCTCTCTACTTCCACCTTTCTCCCCACTCATGCTTCGAATATATTTTACATTCTGTACTTTTCTCAGCACTACTCCAGTCAACCTTATAGCTTTATAGGGCTTTACACTTTGACATTTAAAATTTCATTTCACAATTTTTTACTTCCTCATTCCATGTATTTGTTCCTGTACTTCTTCTTCCTTCTCCTCCCATGTCAACAAGTCATCAAAAAACATCATGGTTTTCAATCCGAGTTTTCCTGACACTTTGTTTATGACCATTTCCATTACCATTACAAAATATTATTACTATTATTATTTATTATTAGGTATTATGTTTTAAGAAAGGTCCTTTACTTTTGTCAGTGAACATAGACCTCCGATGCACCCTGTGCTCTGCCTCCTCCTTCAGCTCCAAGAATTTTCTTCTTTCATTCAAGTCATGTAGTATTCAAATACTCCTTCCTAAGCTCCCTTTTCCCTCAACTTTTTCTTCAATGAAATCATGTGGAAAACAATTCCTCCTAAGGATGTGTCCAATCCAGTTTCCTTTGCGCCGAAGAATCACATCCAAAATGGTCCTTTTCTCATCCACTCTTCTTAAAACTTCTTCATTTGTAACCCTGCCTGTCCACTTAATCTTCTCAAGTCTTATCATGGTTGGCAGTAACATCTTCTTGTTGAAAGCTTCCTTGGCTATGGCGATCCTCGACCTAATTTCTTTAGTGCAGTAGGCATCATTTGTCAGCAGACTTCTCAGGTACTTGAACGGCTCTCTGATTTCCGACTCCTGGTTTACAATTTTGATTTTCAATGGCTCTTCATTTTTTGAAATTACCTTCACTTTTGGCTTCTCATTTTTGATCTCCATGCCATATCTTCTCCCTCTCTCTACCAGAAGTTCCATCATTTTCTTCAACTCCTCTTTATTTCTGGCAAGTAATGCTAGATCATTTGAATATTTTATTGTGTTGATGACGCATCCTCCTATCATGAAATTGCCATGCCTCTCTAGGGCTTCTCTTACCACCCACTCGCCATACAATTTGAACAGACTGGGTGACAAACAGCATCCCTGTTTCACTCCTTTTCATGTCTCTATGCTCTTGGTCTTTCCATAACTAAGCCTCACCTTCACTCGCTCTCCTAGGTACAGGTTTGTAATTGGCCTTCTGTCCCTCCAGTTGGTACCGGTCTTCTTGGGTATTTACATAAATTTTAGAGACACTATGGCTACGTCTAGAAAGTCCTTGTGCCATTTTAATATTTTGTAGATCCTATTTATAGGTTTTTTCAGATCCATTAATCCGTTGTTTCCCAGTTCCTTCAGAAGATCTAGTATGTCGTCATCTTTAGCAGCTTTATTTCTTAGAATATCCTTTATGGCTTTCTCCACTTCAATCTTAAAATGCTAGGTCCTTTTTCATCTTTCTCTATCTTTTCTTCTACCTCATTCTCAAGGTTTCCTGCTCTATTTTCCTTGTTCTATATATCTTTCCCAATTCGTAAGAACCTTTCTATGATCCATCATTATCTGACCTATTCCTATTGTTCACACAACTTTGTTTTTATTCCCTCCAATTTCCATTGCTTTATAATACATGAGGTCACGCCTTCCTTTTCTTTGCATTTCAATAATCTCATTGCATGTCTTTTCTATATAGTATTTTCTCGCTTTGTCTGTTTCCATCCTTAACTCGCTGTTTAGCTTCGTATAGCTTTCTTTGTTAATTTTTTCCATTTCTTGCTTTATTCCATTTTCTGAAGAATTTCTGTTGTCAACCAGTGCTTTCGTGCAGTCCTCTTCACTTTTCCAACATTTGTCATTTAGCACTTTCAAAAAAGTATTTTTTTTAACACTATTCCATTTCTCTTCCGCACTTATACTCTATTCTGTCACCTCACTTAACTTATGCTCTGTTGAATTTCTCACAATGCCACTCTTTCAACTTAATTTTTCTAAGTCTTACCTAAATCTTCTTTTTCTCTTTTTCCTGATATTTTTCAATTTTATTTCAATTCACGCCACCAGAAGGTTGTGGTCCGAATTGATGTCGTCATCTGGAAATGTCTTCAGATATTTCACTCCATTCTTGAATTTCTATTTGACAAAGATGTAATCTAGTTGGTACCTGCTGATGTCTCCTGTCTTTTCTTTCGTTTCTCGAACCAGGTGTTTGTTACCAGCAGGTCATTCTGCTGACAGAATTCGATGAGCATCTGCACTCTCTTGTTTCTCTTCCCCATTCCATGTGACCCTATGATCTTCTGCTCCCGTCCTTCCCTGACCCAACTGTTCTAATCACCCATGGCGATGATGTTCACATTCCCTCTTCCTTCATGTTGAATAATTACTTCATTTTCATTATATATTTGTCAAACCTCGACATCATTGTGGTCGGTTGTTTGCATGCACACTTGTATTATCAAAATATTATAAATAGTAATGTTGAAAAAGAATTCCCAGGCTTCACTCAATTTTTTTATTTGGAACCATTCCTTCTTTTCACTCTCCATCTTAACACTATTCCTGTTATTCTCATACATGCTTTTCACTCTCATTATAACTCCTCCGTCGCATTCCAAATTTATTTCTATCCACGCTCTCATTTGCCTTCTCCACATCCATAAATATAATTACCAAGTCTTTCCCAGATTCATACCTTCTTTCCATCAGCTGTAGTATGGAAAAGATTAAGTATATTTTAGACCTCTGTTGCCTAAATCCTCGCTATTCTTCTCTCCACCTTCTTTTCATTTTATTTATTATTCTCTTTCCGAATGTTTTCTCATATATTTTTGTACATTGGCACCTCAGCGTTATTCCCCTATAATTTGTACCACCTTCCTGTCTACTTTCTTCAAAATTGATATTATAGCTCCCTTTTACTAGTCTTCCGGTAGCTTGTTCTACTTCCAAACCACTCTCAGCATGCTCTATAAACATTGTATACCTAAATAACCTGCTGCACTTATCATTTCCACAATCAGTTCGTTCATATTCAGTGATTTTCCTTGTTTCATCCTATTTAATGCATCCTCCTCCTCTTTCCATGTTGGACCTCTTTCCTCCTCTTCTGCTATTTATTCCTACTCCTCTGTTTCACTCTCATTATTTTCCTCTTCCGGGTTGAACATTTTTTCAAAATATATCATCCATAGTTCCCGTTCTTCCTCTCCTGTCTTCAATGTTCTTACTTCTTCATCTATCTTTTAACTTCTTGCCTTTTTTCTATCCTCCAGTTTCTTACTTGGCCATATAACACTTTCTTACTCCCTTCCCCGTCCCGTTCCAACATTTCCGTCCATCTTTGCATTTAAACCCTTCTGGCTTCCCATACAACTTGCTTCACTATTTTCTTCTTCTGCCTATAGCCTTCCTCTATCTCCACATTCTTATTCTTAAAATTCCTTCTGAATGCTTTATTCCTCTCCCTTACAGTTTCCTTCACAATTTCATTCCACCAGGGTGTCTCCTTCCACTTCTTTTTATTACTTGTCCTTACACACACCTCCTCTGCTGCTCCCACCAGACTGTTCCTAAACCTTACACATTAAACCTCTACACCTTGTATCTCAACCTTGGCTATTAAGCTTCTTACCTTTCTAAGGTACAGCTCTTTTTTCTATTCATATTTTAGCCTCCACACTCTAATTATTCTTCCTTGTCTCACTACCTTTTTCCTACATTCCCATCCCTTTATGTCTGCCACCAACAACCTGTGGTCACAATCTAAGGACACACTTGTTGTTACCTTAATATTTATGGTCTGCCTTTTCATTTCTTCGTCCATGATAAAGTAGTCTATCACTGACTTTTGCCTCCCATCCTAACTGTATAGTGATATTTTTACTTTCTCTTTCTTTCTTAACCAGCTGTTTGCCACTTTCATTTTATTTCTTGCACATAATCCCAGCATCCTTCTACTCTCCTAATTTTCTCTCTCCATCCTTCCTTCCCTAACACCTCCTCAATTCCTCCTCTCTCTTTTCCTACTGTTGCATTCAGATCACCCTTTACTATCTGACACGTGTTTCCCATATGCCTTTCTAGGTCTTCCTTAAATAAAACAAATATTAAAATGTAGTTTTAAAATATAATAATATGTATTGTTGATTAAGCATATTTGACAATCTGTGACAAGATTTGATTGATTTTCTTGCTATTTATTTTCTCATGGTTCTTGTTATGGATTTCAAATCTTAGATGTTTGCTTTCTCTATGGGGATTAACAACTAATTGAATATTAGTGAGACCATAACATAATATATTAAATATGTAAATACAAAATGCTATCGTATACTTTGGAATAAAATGAACAATCTTAAATCATTATATCTCTTTGTAAGATTGTATAAAATAACACATATTTTTTACTGCCACCAAGATTTTTGCTGGAAAATCCTCAAAATCAATTATGCAAGAATGCATCATCGATGTAAAGTATCTAATTTCATCATACTATATTGGGAAATTTAACAAATCTTTTCTCATATTTTTTTCATACACAAATTTTTGGGGAATTGTTGAGTGATTTATTTTGAAAACCATAAATTTATTCAATCCTCAACCAGAATATATGTTTCAGCTCCAGGAAATAAGTTATTAACACCTTATTGTTTAATATTTTGTAAATATGGTTTGATTCCCAACAATGTTTGTTTTAAATTATTTGTAAAGTGAAGTGTTTACAAATTAAAAATGAAGTGAAGCAGGGTAGTGCCCTTTCACTATTAAGCCCGTATCACATGACACTAGCTCGTACTAGAAATCAAGTGTGCTAGCTAGCGACTAGATATCTGTATACTAGCTAGTATAATAGAAACAGGACTAGAGTATTCACACGCTGCTAGTTTGGTACTAGGTTCTAGTGCAAATATTTATGGAACTTCAGAGATTAATTTCGGGTGCAACAGCTGCATTAATTGCTAATAAAGATATTGAAAAATATGAGAGGGAGCCTAAGAAAAAGAATATGGACACGGGACTTGTTGGGAAAGACGAAATAATGGTCGCAGGATGCTAAATATGATACATTCGGAGGTTAGGTAGTATACATTCGGGGTGACACAAACGTTTAGTATCTCCCTAAATTTGTATTCATTTATTTACGATGTGGTCAGAAGCCCCTAAGCCCATGGGTGTCCAAGTACAGTATCCTTGATTCACAAATGTTCTTTTTTAAGCCTACACACACTTTATATTCTAGAAAAAAAATCCAAGTTTGGCATGCTATCAAGTTTATTTAGATTAAAATTGGGTCTGGAACACAGTTTGTCATTTTTAGATGACATGTTTTAAATAGAATTTATATATATTAAATATATTGTCATATTGTGGCAATTTGGTATTATATAAACAAGGATGTTTAGAATAATTTTCCGCCAACAACAAAATCACATCCGAAGACCATGTCGGCGCCATTTCTATTATTTACTCTACACATAGTCTGAGCGGGCATTGATTGGTCGAATTACACAAACTAGTGTCGGAACTAGTACGAAAATAGCGCATGTTCTATCCTCACAACTAGTATGGTAGCCAGTACCAAGTGGCAGAACCAGTATACTTTTTCTGATTCACACGACGCTAGATGATGACGTGCTAGCTAGCACACTGGATTTCAAGTACTAGCTAGTGTCGTGTGATACTGGCTTTACTGTTTGTAATGGTAATGGAAATGGTAAAGTGGCATGGAAACTCGTGGAGGAAAGAATGAAAGCTGATGACTTGATGGTATGGGGGGAGAAGGAAGAAGGAGTACAGGATCAACTACAAGAATGGAATGAGGAAGTGTAGGGGTGAAGGCGTGTGGAGTGAAACTTAGCATGGCAAAGAATCAAGTGTTGGTAATTACAAGGTAAAGGATAAGGTCTAATAAAGCTATAAGGTTGACTGGAGTGGAGCTGAGAAAAATACAGAATTTAAAATACCTTGGAGGCGTGATTGAGGAGAAAGGTGGAAGCATAGAGGATTTAATGAGAAGAGAACATCAAGGAGAGTTGTTCTTTGGGTGTGTAAGAAACCTTTTATGGAAAAGAAAGTTGACCATGAAGTGCAAGGAAGTGTTTTACAGGATGTACTTTGTACCTACTGTCATACATGGAGCAGAAACATGGATATTGAATGAAAGATAGACTAGGTAAGTGTAGGCTATGGTAATGAAGTTTGTGAGGATCATGTTAGCTGTCACGAGGAGAAACAATATTAGGAATGAAGCTATCCTGGAAATAGTATGAGTACAGGGAGTACATGCGATAGTAGAGGAAGCAAGACTGAGACAGTATGAAAATAAAATGAGTATATGGAGTACATGGGATAGTAGAGGAAGCAGGACTGAGATGGAATGGGCATGTAATAAGGATGGAAAAAGAGAGAATGGCAAAGAAAATGTTGGAAATGAAGTATGTAAGAAAAATATCGCAAGGGAGGCCAAGAAAGATATGGAGAAGCAGATAACAGAAAGAGTTTAACTGAGAGGAGAAGAATGGAAGAAATTAAAGGAGTGAGAATAATGGAAGGTGTTACACCACCCTTATTCCTCCAGAGTAAAGGCGGGTACACAATTACAAAAAACATTAAGTACATAAGCAATAAATGCAGAGGAGCCGATAGGACATCAAAGACAAATATACCATACTATAATATATTTGCTTTTGTTTCCCCAAAACCCACTCGACAATTATTGCGTCAGTAAAAAAAAAGGGAACCAACGGCCAAGTCATCAAGGATATTTCCAGTTAAAAAACTCAGAACATATTATAAACAATCTGAGAGAGAGATTTGAACTTAGTTAAATGCAATGATTTATTTAGAACAACTGGTAAGTCATAAAATATACATTAGATGAATATAAATTATATATAAACAAAAATATCGATGTCATATAAAAGGGGTTCCAACAATATTCAACATTATTAGTTTCTTGCGTGTCAATATAGCAAGTTCTAGAGATCAACACTATTTTGAATATATTATTTATTTGTAAAAATGGACTCTGAACATTTAAAACAAATAATTAGAGATAAATAGACTACATTTAATCCTACAAGGACTACAAACGCTATCGTCAAAAAATATTGCTCGAGTAACCAAAAAAAAGGCTTAAAGATTTTACCCAATTCTGAACTACATGAGTAAAAAGGAGACTCCATATTAACCCTTTAATTAAAAAATATGCGCAAAACCTGATGGATACCAACATTTGCCATTATTATATAATATACAAAACTAATAAGAAAGATAAAAGTCTCATGTCAGAAGGACTTCCATGTTAAGACATTATTAGTAATACAAAGACTATAGACATCAAAGATAAAAGTCTCATGTCAGAAGGACTTCCATATTAGTACATTATACGTATTACAAAGACTATAGACATCAAAGATAAAAGTTTCATGTCAGAAGGACTTCAATATTAAAGAAAAATATTAGTCGAAACAATATTATACTAATAAAATAACCTACTATCCGTTAGAATAAATATTTACAAGTCCAAAATTTTTAACATATTATTATTATTAGCACCGCGTCTTACTACCCGTTCGGGTTATACGGACTTATGCTAATGTGCAATGGTAGGGTGAATGTTATATGAAATGAAGGACCTACAGTTTAACATGGAATCCGAACCACGGTAGAGGCCTGGCATTCCCCACATTCACAAGATGTCTTGTCAGAGGTGAAGGAAGGGTTTGGTAATCAGATAAATCTTTGCCGGGACCGAGGATTGAACCCCGGCCGCCAGCACAGAAGTCTGACACCTTACCCCTAGACCNTCCCCACATTCACAAGATGTCTTGTCAGAGGTGAAGGAAGGGTTTGGTAATCAGATAAATCTTTGCCGGGACCGAGGATTGAACCCCGGCCGCCAGCATAGAAGTCTGACACCTTACCCCTAGACCACCAGGTCACCTTTAACATGTTACCCACGCGCAATATCCTGCATTATTAGAAGACATGATATAAATAATATTCTAGCCAAAAGGGAATTCAGATATACAAAGGTTGAAAAAAATTTAGCTTACATTTACTCAGAACACCCAGATGTGTTCTTGTGCTAGTTTCAGAGAGGGGGAAAGAGGGTAACACATACAAGGGGAAACACAGAAACAAAAGAGCGAGAGGGAAGGGGTAAAGAGACGGGGAAGATGCAGCGAGCTGTTTCGTGGAGGTTCCAGAAACATCATATGTGCTCACACCACTTTCTTTCCCGGCATGCTTTGCAATAAATACACTGTTGAAGCGTCTCTAGTCAACCCGTTAAGTTTGTAGTGATCGGTGGTGTTTGTGAGTGAGAGTCGACTCGGACGTACACACAAATAAATGGGGCCTTGGTGAGTTTTGTCAGTTACTATTATAGGGGTGGTAGAATAACACTAGAAACTATAGTGTCCAGTTCTATTGTTTTGATCTTCACCTTGTACCATTATTTATAAATGCAACTAAGGATAGAGGAATATGGAGGGAGTTTACTAAACTGACCATGCCAAATGCTGGAAATAGATGATGATGATGATAATGTAAAAAGTGTTTTTTCCTAATAGTTTTATTGTTAAACAGTTTTCTTCTAGATTTGTATAGTTAGTTATATAACTAATGCTTTTAATAAGATGATCAAATGCTAATAATTTTTTATAAATGTCTATTCAATATATATTATTTGTTGTTGATTATTCCCCAGGCATATTATAGTCTTGTTCTAAAAGCAGCGGTGAAGGCCACAGAGAGCATCCTTGTCCACGGTGGACATACTAGCATGGGACAAGCATTCCTAGCTGTAGCTATTCAGTTAGAGCTTGTACCTTATACCACTGTTACCAACACTCAACAGAAAGAGTTCATCAGGACACGATTTCCTCAGGTTGATCCTTTAAAACATCGTTATTATATGTTTTTTCTTAAATAAATCATAACATCTACTAATTCAATTTAAGTTACTAATATTCTTTCCCGGTAATATAATGCATACACAATATATTTGTAATTAATATTGAATTTATGTAAAACTAAATTGATTATAACTATCAAACAAGCTTATCAATTTTTAGCTATTAATATAATTAATTTCTTATTTTATTCTTTCAGAGTTGTGATATACTGATAAATATTCGGGTGTTTCAATAAATTTACTGATTACCAGAGTGTTGATTAACAAATTAATGTAATTATCTAAAATAATCATAAACACTTAAATCAACTTGAAATTTTTAATATAAATAGTTCATCTTAATTTCAATATCAACCAAAAAACAAACCCAAACTGATCTCAAAATTTAAGTCAGCTTAATTAATCCCCCAAAAAACCCACCTTAATTAAGTGTATACTTTTATTCACATAGATAATTCTTTAACTCAAGATTAAAAAGGTGATTTTTTTTAGTTTTTTAATTTCTCATTATATTTTAAAAGCCCTTTATTTATTTATGTTATTAGGGCCACTGTTTATAACTTAATTTTGGCTAATTATTCCAAGTCCTTCCAACCAATGTATCTTCAATTAAATCTAATATTGTTATTTAAAGAATATAATGAAAAGGTATGACATGACCTTTTTGTGTAAATATATACCAAACTTTATTAAAAATATTGGAGTTTGGTATGTCCTAATCAATAAATATGTAATTAAGAGACTTGTCAAAACAATAGTTTTGTTTATCCATCTAAAAAGCTACTTCTTATGAAATTGGATTTTTAGATTAAAGATATATTGTTTTTCTCTTAAATATGTCATCTACAAGCAATATTTAAGAGATAATTTTATTTTCCAAAACTATGGCATACTCTTTACTTGTTTAAATATTTTAATACTTTTCTTGATGATGGGTGACCTGGTGGTCTAGGGGTAAGGTGTCAGGACTTATATGCTAGCGGCCGAGTTTCAATCCTCGGACCCGGCATAGATTTATCTGATTACCAAACCCTTCCTTCACCTCTGACAAGACACCTTGTGAATGTGGGGAATGCCAGGCCTCCACCGTGGTTCGGATTCCACGTTAAACTGTAGGTCCTCCATTTCATCTCACAATCAC
Organism: Timema shepardi; assembly: GCA_902151425.1. Taxonomy (NCBI): domain Eukaryota; kingdom Metazoa; phylum Arthropoda; class Insecta; order Phasmatodea; family Timematidae; genus Timema; species Timema shepardi. The sequence goes on from CABFVX010001114.1 coordinate 177,941, forward strand.
CCTACCATTACACATTAGCGTAAGTGCGTATAACCCGAACGGGTGGTAAGATGCGGTGATGATGATAATAATAATAATAATAATAATAATAATAATAATAATAATAATAATCATCATTTCTTGATGATATTGATGTTTGCACTTTAGTTAGTTAGCTACATTTGAAATTTTTTAATAAAACACTCTAGTGTAACATAAGTATCATAGTAAAATCTTACTAAATCGAAAACCATTATAAACTAAAAAAAATTGTATATAAAGGACATATCATAGTTTGACACTTTAGCTCATTTGGTATCATGTTTGTATTCCATACTAAATGTCCCGGGTTTGATTCCCAGCATGGCTGGAAAATGTATCACTGATTGAATTTGGTTGTTCCCTTTCACAGTGACGAATTAACAGCCGGGGACTGGAAATCTAAAATATGACTACAAAATATATTATGAAGAAAATATTGAATTAATATTTCTTAAATAAATTATTTTAACATTAATAAAATTCTATACCAAACAAATATATTTTGAATTTTATAGCACTGGATTTTTTTGAAATTCATCTCTTATTTTATAATATGTTTGTTACAGATATTGGAAAGTAACATATATAAAATATATGACAAACAACTACCGATGAACATAATGAAAGAAACTAAGGCCAAAGGCATTGATATCATAGTTAATTGCCTCCAAGGCCAAATAATACAATCCTATATTAATTGTTTGGCTTACTATGGTCGTTTCTTGAACCTTTGTATGGCCGACATGCAACAAAACCAGCTCTTAGGTGAGTCTCATGGACTTTAATGGAATATACATTAAATTAAAACCATAAAAAGGGTTTTATAGACACTTTGATAAGAAAATTATAGTAAATATGATACATAATTTAATGACTGTAAACATTGTTACCAAAACATATATGATTTTCTTACCATACAGTGAGTTTCAAGAATAAAAGATTATGTATGACTCGGTGTATGTATGTTGTTGATGCGAAGATAGTATGCAAGGATATGGAAGAGTGGGGAATGTTAGGGAGGATGGATTAAGTACGAAGTTGTTTTTTGAGCTTAATGCAAGGTTTCTTACCATAACAGGAAAGGCATGATTAGGTATGTATGTACGAGGGGGTATCAAAATGTTTCAAGACTGGTTCTTTAAAATGAAAACAGAGTGCAGCATGGGGATGCGTGTTCTGGTGTGGTGATATGTGACCTTCATCTCTCAGTACAAGTGGCATCATTCTGTGCATACCAGTAGCTGTGTCACACACGTTTATTTAATGACATGCACAGATGCATTTGTGATTTTATTATGGAGCTCAAACTTGAGCAGAAAGCTCACATCTAATTCTGCATCTTACTCAGAAAATCTGGGACGGAGACCTTCCAAATGATACAGCCGGCTTATGGGAATTACATTAAGAGTCTTCCGGTATATTTTTAGTGGCACTCGCGCTTCAGGAGTGGCGAAATGGCAATGAAAGACGAAGAAAGGTCAGACCTTTCACGAGCACAAGCCCGTAAATTGTGGACAGAGTTAGGCAACTTGTGCGTGAGGACCATCAGATGACCATGAAGGACATTTACGACATTGTGAATGTGTCATACAGATCAGTGCAGACAATCTTCACTTCTGTCCACGTCATGTTCTGAGGCATATGAGGGAGGACATTCGGTGGAAAAAACCAGAACTGTGGTGTGAGGTCAATTGGGTGCTCCAACATGACAATGCACCTGCACACACAGCAATGAAAAGGCGTGAGTTTATCGTGCATAACAACATGATCATCGCTTCCCCCCCCCTCCCCCCACATACTCGCCAGATTTGGCCCCCTGTGACATCTTCCTCTTCTCGAATATTAAGTTAAAGTTCAAGGGTCACCGGTTCAACACCGTGCACACGGATCATTGGTGGTTCTGTGCACGCTTTAAGACAAGGCCTTCCATGAAGCTTTTCAAAAGCGGAAAAAGCGCTGGGATCAGTTTATTGTTGAAAAAGGGGACTACTTTGATAAAGATAATGGCTAAAGTTAAATCAGGTAATTTATGTTCATTTTACAGAACCAGTCTTGAAACTTTTTGATACTCCCTTGTATGTGTGGCAAAATATATTATAAAAAAATAATCTCTAAATTAAAAATAGTTATTTTTCTGGATGGAATGTTTAGGAACTAATATGAGCTATAGATTATTGTATTTGCCCATAAGCAACTAACTATGTGGTACATTCAATTATATTTTATAGAGTAATATGTGAACATTGTTTTTAAGTCATTTTTACACTGTCCATTTAGAATTCAAATTAGTGGCACACATAATTAATAAAGTAAAGCCAAGAAATGCTAATTTATTAAAGTCATCATGAAGATGATACATGATATAAATACTAATTTAAATAAATTAATATTTTAAAAGTACTGATATTAATTAGAACTAAATAAATGTGTTTATAATATCCACATTAGGAATGACATAAACATGAATATTATTTTATTTTTACATTGAGTTCCCAGAGAACATAAAGGACAACTTTTAAGTATTTCTACTGATAATATGCAAGAGTCACCTAGGTTTTTTCTCATTAACGTAAATTATTACTTATATGAAATTTGAAACAGACACTAAAATTTTTTTTGCCATATCAGTTATTAAAATATATACAACTGATATGCCCAACATGTTAAGAAACTCCCACCATATTTATATTTACATATACTTTACAGGACTGCCCTGAGCAAACTTCGTTTGTGGGGCCTCCCAGTTATTTGTATCACACTGCCCCCCTCAAAAAAATACATTAACAAACTTAGCTTTTGTTTAATTTTATTACATTAGTTTGCAATCCGACACCTAAGGTCAGTCGGTAGTGTGTTTGTCTATTAAGTTAAGGGTCACAGATTCAATTCCGGCATGGCTAAAAAAATTAATGATTGGTAAAATGTGGATTTACCCTTTCACATTGATAATTTAATGAACGTGTACTGGATGTTTTGTCTGTTCTAGTATTAAGATAGATTATAAGGCATATAAAGCTACGAAAAGCCTAGCAAACCGGTAAAAGAAAATATATGGCTCGGATAAAAAACCGATCTGGGCCAGGGGCTGGAAACAGTAGTAGATGTGAAAACAGTTGTTTGCACCAATATTCCCATTTTCACCCTTATAAGGTATAGATAAATTACCTAAAAAGTAAATATATGTAATAATTAATGGTAAGGGCCATTTTAAAAAATACATTTATCAGGGTTGATTTATCCTCAACTCCTGGTTAGATTTACTTCCCCACTGTACTTGATCTGTGTGAAGGTACAAAGAATGACTTTTCCAAGTTTGTATTAAATCGGTTAATGAGTAAAAAATTAATTGTGAAACATGTTCACAACATACAGACAAATGCAATCGATGGGGTTAAAACAGAGAACTTGCTGCACTACTTCAATAAATTAAACCCAATGATTTATAGTTTTAACAGTTTTTACACTCTGACCATATTGTACAGGGAGACTATGCCCTATTATATAAGCACACAAGCAAAAATTTCCCACCGCACTGTTTTTATTTTAGCCCCTTTTTCACTTAAGCGTGGGGCCCCCCAAATCGCGGGGCCTGTGCAGTAGCACCAACGTATGCACACCCCTAACATCCCTAAGGGTGGTCCTGTGCTATTTACAGATTCAGCCAGGTATAAAGTAGTAATGTTTGTATATACAGTGGAACTTGACCTATTTGAATGTCGGTAATTCAGAATTTTCTTCAATTCTAGTTTTTCCCCTGGTCCTGTAAATTTGGTATTAAAACAATTAAAACGATTAGGTATAGATGGTTCGAATTTGGTTTTGTTTAGTTAGAACTTTTTGCAAATTTTAATGTACTATGTAGTATCTTTTTGCTACTTCTAGTTGTAGTGCCATGTTGTTCTATTTCTGGAAACAATAGAGGTGACGTTGGAATGCGGTCAGTATCCTCCTTCCCTGCTCACACATATGTATTTGTTTACATGTACAGTTCTGTACTCCATTAGTCAAGGTTGAACCTCTTGAGCAGTTATGCGCGCTGTTCTTAGTGATTCGTTCGCAGCGATACTCTTGTGACGTATGAGTTTATTTGGTTTTGTTGTTTAGTTTTTGTTTGATTTTAATTTCGTTTTTACATACTGTACAGTAGTGTTTGTGCGTGTATCATTATGTCACTGTCCAAGCCATAGTCCTATAAATCATTAACTTTGGTTGACAAGTAGCGGTGATAAAGGAAGTGGAAAAGGGACTTAAAAAGAAATCAGAAATTGCAAAGGCCTACAAAATTTCCTCTAACTCACTTTCAACATTTCTGAAAAACAAACAAAAAAATGTTGAGCAATTAAAATGAGAGTGGACAAGATAAGAAAAGATTAAGGGGACCGGAAAACCCATATGTGGACAACTTTGTGCTGAGGTGGTTCAAACAAGTGCGAGACAAGAACGTCCCAGTGAGCAAAGGCTGAACATTTCACACCTGAATTAGGACAAACAGACTTCAAAGCGAGTGCAGGGTGGCTACATGGATTCAAACAACGAAACGGAATTTCCTTCAAAGCTGTATGTGGTGAAAGGGGTGCTGTTGATGTGCGTTCAGCTGATAATTGGAAGGAAGACTTGAAAGTAATGATCCAGGACATAGAACAGAAAAAAAATGTTGACGTAGATTAGATGGAACTTTTTTTTTTACAAGTGTACTCCTGAAAAAACTCTTGCATTTAAAGTTGAACAGTGTAGTGGGGGAAAGCTTAGTAAAGATCAAACAACACCGTTAGTTGGAGCAAATAAGGACAGTTCTGAAAAGCTGCCGTTGACAATGAATGGAAAATCTACTAGTCCACATTGCTTCAAATATTGTAAAATCGAAGTCAGTGGAATAATAGTCAAATAAAAAAGCATGGATGACATGTTATCTGTTTGAAAAATGGCTTTTAAAAATGACAGAGTTTGTCAAACAAAATCGGACAATTATTTTATTCATTGACAATTTCACTGCTCATAACACACTTTCCCTTTTGGAAAATATAAAGGTTATTTCTTTACCAACAAATATAACATTGGTCATTAAACATATGAACCAAGAAATGATTAAGAGACTAAAACATCTCTACAGATGATTGTTGGTTGAAAATATTCCTTCCGAAGATTTGTCTACTCAGAAAATTTCGTTTGATGTTCTTCAAGCTTCAAGAATGTGTTAGCAAGTGTGGGACCAAGTGAAAGTTGAGACCATTAAGAAAGGTTTTAAAAAAGCTGGCTTTATTAAGAAAGAAAACGATAGAGAAACTGTGACTGAAGCTGCGCCAGCTATTGACAACTGGGAGGAAGTTACTCTTGATCCTGCTATCTCCTATGTGGACTTCGTCAGCGGGGACGACGATGTAGCAGTCTGTTGTGAAGTTACTGATGCGGACATTGTCGCCAAAGTTATCAACAATAACATCCAGGCTGAGGATGGAGCATCTGGTGATGAAGAGGACAATTCTTCAGTAGTTCACGAAAGGTCTATCCTGAGTGCGACAGAAGCCATGGATCATATCCAAGAGTTCAGGCATTTTTTTGAAAGTCACAACAATGTAAATCATACACTATGACTGAGAGACTAAATCCGGAAAATAGATTAAAATCTCTGACTTTTAAAGAAATTGTGAACAGATTAGAGATCGTCCATAAACCACGTAACACTTTTTTCTTATCTTTTTAGCTCACCCCACCCATCCCCCCATGTAGACATTTAGTCACCCCTCCCTCTCCCTCCGTGTTATGTAACTTTTCTCACCAAGAATGAATGTCATTATTTCATAGGGAAGCCTTGTGATACTAGGATACTTAAGGAGAGATTCAGAATTAATACTTCTTAAAACCCATTTTAAATCCTGAACATAAATAATTTCAGAGAGTGTTATTATTTATGGATGGCTACACATACAAACAGATAAGACAGACAAATACAAACATAAAGATGTCAAGCTCTAATTCCTCAGGTTCATAAGAAAAACCCTCCGATATGTTTATGTTATGGATGTCAGGTTTGTGATCTGAGTTAGAGAAAGACACGGTGACACTACTATGTGCTGAATAGGATGGCCCTTTTCTATAGTAACGCTACAGGATGATGTTAACATCAGATGCTTGATGCTGGGGGAAGACATCTTTATTAATATTGTGCACTTTTTATGATAGTCATATTATCATCATATAGAGCATTATTTAAAGAATTATAGATTTACAACTATTATAAATTATTATTGGATTAATCTATAACTACTTTAATTAACTTATCAATACCTAGACTCATGTTTTGATCCACCATCTATCCTTGATCCTGACTTAACTCTTGAAAAAAGACTAAATGGCCAATGAAGCGGAGATCGGGGTTTGAATACCTGTCGGGTATACTTAAGAGTGGCTTTTCATAAATGGTTTTACAATCTCTCTCCGTGTTAATGAGGGTAGATTACCTCTAGAATTCTACCTTCCTCATTTCTACTCCATTAGATAAATATAATAAAAAATATTGGGAATAATTACAATTAGACTATACCACCCTACAAATTATATACTAAAAAGATGGAATTTTAAAGAAAATTTACCAGCATTTGCATAAAGGTTGAGTGGGAAACCATCTAGGAAAAGCAACCTTCAGTAGACGTGACTGGTATTTGAACCCCATATCCCCAACATCAGCCTTCTAGTCTACTGAGAGAACGACAATTTAGACAGTGCAGCTACCATAGCATATGTATAATAGTTGCATTTATATACATACACACTAGATTCATCATAAGGGAAAAGTATAGGACTAAATACACCCACCTTTTGAAAATAATTAATGATATTTGAAGCTTTACATCTCATAACAAGCTGCTGGTACGAAGAAATAACATAATTGATGGACTCCTCAAACTTTCCTTGAGATAAATGCTGTACTTTTGCTTCTTTCCATTTCACTACAACATCTTTTTGAGACTCTTACACTGTTTTCTTCTGAATATCGCTTTTTATACACAAGAAATGAACAAGTCGCCTCTTTTTGAATAAATTATTTTTGTTTTTGTACAAACACAAGCGATTATTCATGGCCTATGTAAAATAATATGCAGTAGGAATCTAAATTATTCTCAAACTCAACAATACTCATAAATTAAGGCCGCTTAGACTGAAAGCTGTTATCCAACTAAAAGTACGTGAGGGGGTCAGTAGATGGACAAGTCTAAACAAATGTCATGAGTATAAACATGTCACTGTCATCCACATGAAATTATGTGTTTTCGAATGTGCTTGGCGTTTGTAGTCTCGGGGCAGACAATACCACCTAAGCGCATTTGAAATGTTGATAAACAAAAAGTAAGTGCTAAACTTTCATTTTCAACACCACATATATTCAGAAGTTATTCATAAGTATGTTTATCAAAGGTGAAAACATGAACAATAATATTATTTTTCAACATTAGAATTTGAGATTAAGATCTGTGTTACATAACATTTTGATACCCCCCCCATGTAACAGCATGCAGACATTAGATCTCACACACACACACACACACACCCCCCTTCAAAGTGTTACATGGTTTATGGATGATCTCTTTATGTACATATACTTTAAATACAATTTTTTAGCTTGGTTGCAAACATAACTGTGTTTCTTTTCAATTCCTTTTAAGAAATTTATTCAATTCAAGCTTTTTCTTGGTACCTTCAAGTTCAAATTATCCAGGTTCCACTGTATAGGCTATTTTTTTAATAAATATACTAACCCAAAAATAATGGTAAAACTGGTTAATAAGGTGTAAAAAGTACAAAAAGGGTTGTAATTAATCTCAATCAAAGTTATTTTGCATTTCTTTAATACATTTACCTTATTTACCTTTCCATCCCATTTTTATTCTGAGAAGTTAATGTGCAGCATATCAAACTAAACTGCTTTGCACATAGAATACAGATTTGAGGTTGACATGGTGGTAGCTTTGGTCGTTTGGGAGATACTTTGAATTTAGTGTACAGAATCAGGATTTTTGATGTTTTTCGGAAAATTAATTTTGTTAATGCCCATGGGAAAAATAACATGAAATGTAAGCTTAAATTAATCCTGTATAATATATTAGAAAAAATCTCCATCAATGAGATTAAAAATGTTAAATCATATTATTTTAACTGTATAACCAAAGTTGAGTTACTATTCATCTCCATATTCATCAGCACTGCCATCGATATCATCATCATCATATTTATCTACATCTGTGACATATTCTGGTTCCATGGTTTCACAAAGTAAAGTAGGCACATGACTGCTATTAAACCATACTGGTTCATAGATTCCATTAACCTCCTTCCAGCCATGTTCTGCGGGTTGAATATTCTCTAGCGTATCCTATAGTTGTACATGTTTCCAGAGATATGCAATGTAGTTGCAACATGCCAATTTTTGTACCAGAACATATTTTCAGGGGGGAAGCAAGCCTGAATCAATTCCTCTTATGTTATCTAATGGACTGTTTGGATTGGTCGACTTGTATTTGTGCATGAACAATGTCAACCCTGCCTCATTGACAGAGGATAATCCTCCCTGGCAGTATTGTACAGACATACTTTTCTACAAGACTGTCACCATCAACAAAAGTACTGTAGTGTTCTCTCTGAATCTGCCTGAGACATCAAGATGGAAAGGACTTGTTTCATCTTTGTTAAGTGGATTCAGTTTTACCTTCCCAAAGAAGGATGACATGTAATCACAGGCTGTCAGAGCATGATATCCTTGCACAGTACTGGAGCAATGCGGTTTATTAGTGCAGTGATATGTGCATATCTTCTCCTGTTGTCACCCGAATGTCCAAGTTATATCCACACACTGACCTTTAGTTGGCTGTAATGGTAGAGGCAGGTAAGCATGATATCCTTGCACAGTACTGGAGCAATGCGGTTTATTAGTGCAGTGATATGTGCATATCTTCTACTGTTGTCACCTGAATGTCCAAGTTATATCCCCACACTGACCTTTAGTTGGCTGTAATGGTAGAGGCAGTTAAGCAAACATAGCTGTATACTGAATACACTGATCTTCATTTGCAAATCTTGGGACATAGCTGATCTTGAGCAGTGATGTGAAACAATCCATCATTTATACCTCTTGCCTCTTGCTCAGAGTTCTTATACTATTCACATTAAAGGCAAGATGTATTTCATCTGCCTTTGTACTACATATAGTCTTCAGAATCACTTCTGCTACCTTCGCAAGATTGGATTATAAACATGGCATCATAAAGAACAGCATTAAATACTGTTGGCTCTGTGCGTGTAGTCAAATCTTCCAGGTGTTTGGAGGGTTTGTCTTATTCACTGTACCACAAATACTGGCCAAGGACAGAGGAATTGGCGTGAGTGGAAAAGAAAACACATTCTCAAGCTCAATATTCCTGGTACAAGCAAGATGGACCGATCTTTCCATCAAGTCTCATGTTGTCTTCAGCTCAATAAACTTGACAACTTTACCTTGGATCTTGCTCTTGATAACAGAACTGGCAAAGTTGCTTAATTTTCTTCTCTTCAGTAGTCTCTCAAACCTCGTAGGATCATCCAAGCATTCTTTGATGAACTCATCTCTCCACTTAATCCCCAAAGTGAAGAGATTTAGCATCTTATATTTTACTTTGTCTGAAATTTTCCTACCATCAGCTTAACAGTAGAGATTTTCATGCCACTTTACCATTTCCATTACCATTACAAACAGTAATAGTGAAAGGGCACTGCCCTGCTTCCCTTCATTTTTTATTTGGAAACACTTCACTTTACAAAACATTTAAAACAAACATTGTTGTGAAAAAAAAAATTTACAAAACATAAAACAATAAAATGTTAATAGCTTATTTCCTGGAGCTGAAAGATAAATTCTGGTTGAGAATTGAATAAATTTATGGTTTTCAAAATAAATCATTCAACAATTCCCCAAAAATTTGTGTATGAAAAAATTACAAGAAAAGATTTGTTAAATTTCCCAATATAGTATGATGAAATTAGATATTTTACATCGATGATGCATTATTGCAGGAATGGTTTTGGGGATTTTCCAGGAAAAATCTTGGTGGTAGTAAAAAATATGTGTTATTTTATACAATCTTACAAAGAGATATAATGATTTAAGATTGTTCATTTTATTCCAAAATATACGATAGCATTTTATAGGAAAAATAAAATGTTTCAATTGATATGTTATTAAATAAAACATTTTGTTTTGTTATCTCTCACAGGGATGCAATTCTTCTTGAGGAACACAGGATTCTTTGGTGTTCTGCCTGACCATCTTTTTGACATAAATCCCTCCTGGTGCGAATGGCTTCACTCCTTAGTGGAGAAGGGCATAGATTCAGGAGTCGTCAAACCCTTTGACAGGAAGGTGTTCACTTTTTTCCAGGAGGATGAGGCTCTCAGGTAGCCGCAGAAATGACTTAGAATATTTAACAGGCTGAATAATTTGTATTGCCCGCCATGGTTTAACCCTTGCATAAAATCAAATTCTCTCCCTCAAAAGTATTCCGTTTCCAACTCTCATCTGGTGTTGATTACATTTCCAGAGACTGAGGCCCTTCAATAATCATTTAATTTAAAAGTTTTCTTTAATCTATATTTAAGACTAATGAGTTATTTGAGATAACTGTTTGAATTGCTTTTAAATCTATTTTCACATATTATAATTGTTGATACACAATAAATAGTTTATGACAATAGCTATATATAGTTACTCAAATTTAGAAATTTTTTGTTATAATCTCATCAATAAACCACCATAATTGTTTGAAACTTTCTTTTCGGGTCTTCAAAGTAAAACACCGATTTATCATTTATGTTTTTACAAAACTATGTATTGAAATAAATAATATGTCTTGATAATATAAAACACACACATTTAAAATAATTCTATAAATTTAAAATTATATTCCAACTTAAGGAAGCATGAACAAAAAATGATTTTTTACTTGATCATATTTCTAGAGAAAAACTCTATTTAGGCCATTTCAGACATGCATTCATATTTTTATTAGAATAGTTTAAACCTCCACAGTAATATATGTCTGTGGATAGCCCGAACAGCTAATAATACGCGTTTCTTAGTTATAAAAACAACACATCATTGTCAACCAACAGGTTATTCCTTAAAGGTTTAGTTCCTTCAGAAATTAACTATTAATGAAGATGTAAGGTCAACAGTTGTCGTACAATGGGTACATGAGATGGTCGAGGAAGCAAGGGTGAGATGGTATGTACATGTAGTGAGGATGTTGGAGTACATGAGATGGTCGAGGAAGCAAGGGTGAGATGGTATGGACATGTAGTGAGGATGTTGGAGTACATGAGATGGTCGAGGAAGCAAGGGTGAGATGGTATGGACATGTAGTGAGGAAGGAAGGGGAGAAGAGTCAAAGAAGATTAATGGATATTAAGTATACAGGGAAGAGACCACTAGGGGGACCAAGGATGAGATGGGAGGAACAGATAATAGCAAGTGTGTAAGTGAGAGAAGGAAATTGGAAGAATGGTGGAAGGACATAGGAAGATAGAGCCATTTTACTAAACAGACCCAGCCACAGGTTGGAAACAGTTCGTGATGGTGATAGTAATGATAAAATAACTAACTAAAATTATCATATTAAGTCAAAGAAAAGAATGATAAATAATTAACATAAAAATTATAGTTTTGAGAAAGCTGTTATAAAGCATCTCTTTCTTGGCCTCCCTTGCGATCTTTTTCCTACAAAGTTAATTTCCAAAATTTTCCTTGGCATCCTCTCTTTTCCCATTACATGCCATATCATATCAGTCTTGCTTCCTCTACTATATCATGCACTCCCTGAACCCCAATTCTTTCCCAGATAACTTCATTCCTAGTCTTATTTCTACTCGTGACAGCTAATATACTCCTCACCAACTTCATTCCCATGGCCTCCACTTTCCTAGTCTATCTTACATTCACTGTCCATGTTTCTGCTGTATTTGTGACACTGGGTACAAAGTACAACACTTCCTTACACTTCAAGGGGACTTCTCTTCTCCATATCAGGTCTCTTACACACCTATAGAACAATTCTCTCTGCTGTCCGCTTCTCATTAAATCCTCTCTACGTTCACATTTCTCCTTAATCATGCTTCCAAGATATTTTATGCTCAGCACATTTCTCAGCTCTCCTCCATCCAACCTTACAGCTTTACTAGCCCTTACCCTCTTCCTTGTTATTACCATCACTTCACACTTTATAGCTTTACTAGGTCTTACCCTCTTCCTTGTTATTACCATCACTTCACACTTTATAGCTTTACTAGCCCTTACCCTCTTCCTTGTTATTACCATCACTTCACACTTTATAGCTTTACTAG
>CABFVX010001115.1:12593-25357 GCA_902151425.1 Timema shepardi
ATATATATATATATATATATATATATATATATATATATATACCAGGGAATCCGCCAACATATCAAAGGAGAGTTGGGGCGAGTTCCAACATAGATGTGACATTTCAAAATCAATAAGTTGGGGAAATGGTTGCTAACTGGAAAGTGCTGGACGGAGTGACGATCAGTGACCATAATTTGATCACCTTTGTAATAGAAATATAAGGTAGAAGGCAAGCTCAGATAGACATTGAGAAAAGGATAGTATACAACATAAGGAAATAAAACTGGTACAGGCTAAGGGGGCTGCTGGGGATGCCACCTAAGGTGGCTGAAAGAGGAAATGTCAATATCGCCGCCAAGGAGTTTAGCAGGTCAGTTCAGAGAGCTATGAGGGCATCCATCCTAATGGTGAAGGATACATTGAATATAAACAATTGACCATGAAACGAACGACTTGGTAGACTCCGGAAGGAGATGAGGGTAACACGAAGGAGATGTCAGAGGTATATAGATCCTGCTAGTCATGTATTGCTCTTCAATAAGTATAGACGGAAAAAAGAAGAGTTTGAATCCACCCTGGTGACGGTGAAGAGAAAAAGCTGGGAGCGATATGTGCAGGAGGAATTGAGAAGTAACGCATGGTGAATACCGTTCCAGATAACTACAAGAAAGGTAAGGCCTCCAATAAATTATCTCGACACTAAAAAAGCCAGGGGGAGGACTTACATAAACTGGTAAGAATCAGCGAGGCTGCTGATAGACACCCTACTTCCAGACGAAGACTGAGAAGACGACGAAGGACAAGTGATAGCTAGACAGGATATGACGAGTAGTTACGACAATTATGAGGTGAGAGATCCAGCAACCCAGGATGAGGTAATAAGACATGTGGCTGAAATGCAAAAGAAAAAGACACCTGGACCAGATGGGATCAAGGTGGAGGTCCTTCAACAGATCAGCGAGCAGGTAGTGCCCTTCTTAGTTAGATTGATGAATGAGTGCGTGGCTCAAGGCCACGTACCAAATGTATGGAGTCAAAGTGAGGTAGTTATCCTTATTAAGGGAGAGGATAAGGGTCCTCAACTCCCGAAGTCGTAGAGACCAATATGTCTCTTAAATGTATGCGAAAAATTGCAAGAAAAGATCCTGTGCAATAGATTGCAAAAACATAGAGAGGCTGTGGGGTGCATAAAAAACAGTATGGTTTCAGGAAGGGCAGCTCTATGGAGGACGCTATCTGTGAGGCCATGAGTCTTGTAGATAGGGCTAGAGATAAATACGTAATGGGGATATTCGTGGACATTTCGGGGAGTTTGACAACTTGTGGTGGCCGGCGCTATTCGGGAGGTTGAGAGAAATTAGATCTCCGGGGAACCTCTATAGGAGACTTATGGACTACTGTAGGGGAAGATACACGAACCTAAGATGTCCAGGAATGACAGTAAGCAAAAAACTTTTGAATGGATGTCGCCAGGGGTCGGTCTGTTGTCAGATCTTTTAGGACGTAGCTCTCTAACCTGGTTTAGTGGAGATTGAGTCACTCCCTGAAACGGCGGGGGTGGTTGCCTTTGCGGACGATATATTCATAATAGTTGAAGTAACATCTAGAAGAGAATTAGAAGCCAAGAGTGACGCAGTTCTCGCTGGGATGAACTCTTGGTGTAAAAAAAGGTAAAACTGAGTTTAGCTCCTGCAAAGACAACTTACGTGCTATTCAGGGGGTACTCAAGAGAAACCCGAGGGTTAAGATTGAAGGACAGACGATAATACTAAGCAAGGATACCAGATACCTGTGCGTGATGCTTTATGAGAGGCGCGACTTCATGACTCACATGGAGAACGCACGTGGAAAATCTTTGAGAGCTATAAATAAGATCATCATCATAGGGCAGGGCAGATTTAAACTGTCTATGAGGCTGATAAAATTGTATCACCAGGCTATGTTGGTCTCCATTGTGAGTTATGGAGCTGGCGCGTGGGCTCATCGGCTCAGACAGGTAAGAATCAGAAGTAAAATCAGAAGCCTTCAGAGACGTGTACTTTTGAGGCTATTTGGAGCGTTCAAGACTGTTGCCACAGACGCTTTGTGTGTAGCCTTGGGTATCTGGCCCTTGGACTTAGAGGTGAGGAGGAAAGTGGCATTGTATTGGATAAGGAAGGGAGATCTGGAGAAAGTGGCTAATCTCACGAGAGCAGGGATAAAAAGGGGACTTCGGGTCAGTAAATATCTTGAATAGGAGTGGTAAGATGAGTGGGAGTGGATAAAAACAGGTAGAAGAACGCATAAGATATTTCCAAGCGTTGCTGAACGGTTGGTAATGGAGTACCTGCAGCCGTCTCCAGGTCTGGTACATTTTATTACTGGGAATGGTCCATATAAGGCCACTCTCTTCGCTAGACCACTGACGGATACAGGAATTTGCGATTGTGGTAGGGAGGTGACGCCGGAACACGTCGTGCTGGAGTGTATGGAGACGTTGGAAGATAGAATGAACCTACATATACCGTTGCAAGTGAGCATGGTTTATCAGATACTGCATGACGTGGACTGATGGAGTCTCCTGGATGAAATTGCTGATAATGTGTCCAAATATGAAAGAGATAAGTATTTAACTGAAATGAAAAATAGAGGACAAAATAAACTCGTCAACTTAAGACAAGGGTACAGGACGGAGAGTGACAGCGACATGACAGTAGACAGTGACGTTACAACAGATATGGATGACGCATAACGGTACGACTTTAAGTCAATAGGTGTGACAAAGACAAACTGGATTATCGGATGGCTGGATAGAATGTGGTGGGGATCTCCATTCAAGCCAAAGCCTATCTGAGGGAAGGCGTGCTCTTTGGATTCCAGTAGTGTGAAATGCTTATGAACTGGAGGGTGCCTTAACACCAGCTAAGGAGTACAAGAGAACAACATCTTCAGACGGGAGAATCAACCCCTCACTCATAGGGTCCAGCGCACTTGACGACAAGTGGGTGATGCTGGGCTGAAGATGTCAGGCATCTGGTACGTCCACCGGATGGCTGCTTTCAGTTCAGAAAATGGATTGGCGATAACAACTGAAATACCCTCCAGCCAATTATAAGAAGGACATGTATTTAGGTTAAGTTAGTATTTTTATAAAACTTCAGATTAGGTTAGTTGTAAGGCCATAAGTGGTGATATTGTGGGTAATAAGTGGAGTGAAATCTCCGGTAGGGTGCCTCCCCAGATGGCGTGGAGGGAGATGCCCACCCCCACTGGGGCTCTCACCGATCTGGGGACTATTAGATCCAGAGTGCGGTGGGACACCCAACGGGGCAGGTCACAGGAGGCGTAACATACCTGAGGCAGACCAACTAGTATGTTAGGTGTAGGAAAGAAGGACAAATAGGACTTTAAGATGTAGGTGTTTATTCTAAATTTATTATTGTAGGTGACCTGGTGGTCTAGGGGTAAGGTGTCAGACTTCTGTGCAGGGGTTCGGGGTTCAATCCTTGGTCCTGGCACAGATTTATCTGATTACCAAACCCTTCCTTCACCTCTGACAAGACATTTTGTGAATGTGAGGAATGCCAGGCCTCCACCATGATCATCTCACAATCACCCTACCATTACACATTAGCGTAAGTGCGTACAACCCAAATGGGTAGTAAGACGCGGTGCTAATAATAATAATTATTATTATTGTATTTAAAAAAAGAACATAGCTAAGCGATGTATTGTTAATTCATGATGTAGGTCTAGGTCCCTAGCTACATGCTAAGAATAGGGATAAATACTGTAAATAAAAAAATAAAAATTAGATATCTAACCCTAAATTTAAGGGTAGTTTATTTAAAGACCAAAAGAGAATAAATCTATTTTCTCGAAATTAACTCTAACGATTTTGATTAAATTATATATATATATTTAATTATAATGTATACTATATTATATATATAATTATATATACACTGTTTATCATTATAAAAAGATGACAATTCTCATTTTCTCATAAAAAAATTACTTTGAGGCTACTTTACATAGGGGAGATTTTCATAATTTTTCCGCAACTATTTGAGATACGTAATCACTTATCACTGTGAAGTTTTAGTACTATTAAAAATAAAATTCTTTTATTTGAAATATATTTTTATAAAACCAATAATTTCTGAGATATAAACATATATATATATATATATATACACTTTTTAATACAGGACTTTGAAAATCAATTTGGTTGTTATGCTCTTTGGTTAGCAAAGATATTTCTCTTTTCTCAATTTTTGGTAACAGTGTCTCTAGTTCATAATGCCATAGATATAGACTAAGTAAGTAACAGTGTATATGATTTCATTTATGACTTTTAATGTAGCGTTTCCACAACAATGTATAGATCTATTATTTCGTTTAACAAATCTTACGAGTTTTTAGTAAATGAAAATTTCAAGATAAAAGCGAGAGAAAGCCTGTGTGGTGCACAGTACCATTTATTTTTTATTACTAAAATATAAAATTGCCTTTACCTCTATGGTTTGTGGACCTATAACTTCTATGGCACTTTCATTATTATTATTATTATTATTATTATTATTATTATTATTATTATTAACATTATTGGAGTTTACCAACAACACAACTAGAGGTTGTGTAACATCATTAAAATTATTTTACTCGTGTTAATGTATACAACAAGATTCATAAATTCGGTACTCTTTTTTACACAACCTGTATAATATACATGTGTGTGTGTCATTTCTTAAAAAAAATAAAGCCTTAGACAAAAATAATGTGATATTTTTAAGGGACAGAAATGTTAGCTTTGACACACATGCCCGCCCTCCCCTAAAGTAAAGTTCTGGATGCAGCACTGAATCTTAATAACTTCAAAATTAATCCTGCTATAAGTACGAAAAGTTCTGGTACGTCTATCACGAATAAAACTATTTAGAGAAAGCATTTTCATTTCTTCTTACAAAACCGTTGTTATACAAGTAGGTTATATCTAATCAAATTATTCATATACTAAACAGAATCAAACCTATCCTATAAACCAAACTTTTAACATTTTATACTATGCAAATACATCACAGGGAATATTTTCAATAACTCAAGTGTGGAGGTGACGGACAGTGACAAGTCAAGGGCTCTAACTGTACAGGATATAAATGGCAGAGGGAAGGTGGAGTAGAGGGACTTACAAAAAAAGATGGTAAGATGGATGTCAAAAAGGGGTTAGGGAGGAGAGGGAGATGTGGTTCCGATGACAAACCCCTCTAGTAGGAAACTACTGAACTTTTTCAACAGTTAAGACATGATTTAATTTGAAAATACCAAATTTTGTAAACATTATTGTATCATAAATATTCGTCGTGTATGATAGAACATTATCTTATTCTCTGTAATAATATAACTTCAAAAACAAATGCTGTAAAACAAGTTTTCAGTGCCAAAATGGAGCAAGATTTACTTGAATATATTCGACAAGCAGCCTTACTGCATTATGGATTGAACAAAATGGATGTGCGGAGACTTGCATTCCAGTATGCAAAAGCCAACAATTTAAAATATCCTCGTCAATGAGACATAAACAAATTAGCAGGAGGTGAATGGATTAGACGTTATATGAAAAAGCATGGGAATAACATTTCTCTTCGGAAGCCAAAAGCGACTTCTCTAGCTCGGTCAGCCAGTTTTAATAAATTTAATGTACAACAAGTTTTCAGTAATGTTGTATCAGCGATTGAAAAGTATGGTCCGTTTTCTCCACATAGAATATACAATATAGATAGAACAGGCTTATCAACTGTTCATGTGCCACCAAAAATATTGGCGCCAAAAGGCATAAAGCAATTAGGAAGCATGACATCTGGGGAAAGGGGACAAAATGTGACAATGCTTGCCGTTATTAACGGTGTGGGAAATCACCTCCCACCAATGTTTGTGTTCCCAAGAGTCCATTTTAAGGATTTTATGCTAAATGGAGCACCAGTTGGTAGCAAAGGAGGTGCCAACCCTTCAGGATGGTCTAATGAACGTCTATTTTTAGAGTTCCTAGATCATGTCGTTAAGCATTCAAAACCCACTAAAGAAGAACCAATTATTATGTTTCTTGATAATCATGAGAGCCACGTGAATCTCCCTGTGATTGAGAAGGCCCGTGATAATGGCATCATTATGGTAACATTTCCTCCACACACTTCTCATAAGCTACAGCCCCTGGACAGAACAGTTTTTGGTTCTTTCAAGTTGCACTATAACAGAGCTGTGAACGATTGGATGTCTTCCAACCCAGGAAAACCTTTGTCGATCTATGAAGTCGCTCAGATAGTGGGCAGAGCATTTCCTCTTGCCTTTACAAGCAGTAACATTTTGAGTGGTTTTGCTGTAACTGGCATTTCCCCTCTGAATCAGGACATTTTTACAGACGACGAATTTCTCTCGTCATATGTGTCGGACCGGCCAGAACCAACAACTGCTGATAAAGAACCAACTTCAGAAGCTCCTGCACCTGTGCAGTCTCTTGACCAGCCTTCACCTTCAAAAAGGGGCAACAATGAAATGTCATTTTCCCCGGAGATGGTCAGGCCCTTTCCTAAGGCTGAGCCAAGAAAGCCAGCAGCTAAAGGAAGGAAAAGGGGAAAGTCAAGAATACTTACTGACACCCCAAACAAAGAGGAAATAGCAGCACTTAAGACTAGACCTAAGTCAAATTCTCAACAAAATAAAAAAAATTCATGCCAAGCGAAAATTAATTGAACTGGATAGTGAAGATGAGGATGAACCTATGCCTTGCCAAGATTCTTCTGACGAGGACATCAATTTGCAGGAGCTTTATGAGAACGAGATGGCAGAAGAAATAATTGAAGAAAATATTATATCTTTGGCAACAGGGAAGAAGACATTCAGAGATGTTCTTTCCTTGGAAAACGTTGTTCGTGAAGTGGGTCAGTTTGTTGTATTCACCTATGAAAATGAACTCTTTCCCGGTAAAATTATCAATTTCGATGATAATGGTGCACAGGTTTCCTCTATGAAGAGGTCAAAGAAATCGTGGAAGTGGCCAGAAAAGGAAGATATATTAACATATCCATGGGAGGACATTTTGGGGAGTATTCATCATCCAAAACAAATATCAAGTCGAGGTTTTTTTGACATACCAGAATTAAAAGTGATTAGTTAAAATCTTTCCCAGTCAAAACATTAATGCCATTCCTTTACTATGTATGTGAAAGTAGTTTAGTCAGTGTGTATTAATCAGTGAAGTTATATTTTTATAACCCTAGTAGCCTATGTATTTTATTTTAATCGTATTTCATGAGTAAATTGTTATGTTCCAAGGTACAATATGTTGTGTTCAAAGGTACAATAAGTTCTTGTTCCTCGGAACACTTGTGACTGATGTGAATAATTATTTTTTGTATTTAATCTATGTTTGTTAATTAACTTTATAAATGTTCAAGTCTATCTAAAATAATATCACTAAATATAAAAAAATACTAGAGCTCTTAACACAAAAAATTAAAATAAATAAAAATTATTTAATAAAAACTGTTCCAAGGTACAACACCTTCCCCTACAGTTTATTAAAAATTTATAAGTTAAGTATAATACAAAAAAATGCATTCATAGTTTCTGAGAAATAGTCTGTACAACATTATCGTTCTTGTATAGGTGTTCAGCCGAATCTTAAAGCCGTCACAAAGGGGGTGTTTGTGTTACTTTCTGCAATTCAGCCTATCTATAGCTCTTTAGGAATACGCTATTGGAATTGACCTTAGGACCTTTCGAATAAAACATAAAACAACACTGGACAGTACCTGTAAGTGGCAGCGGAACCTTTATTTTTTTAGAGAAAAGGGGGTTTAAGATGCTTCACGCTCAAAACCAAATAAGGTTTTAGTAACCCCATCCCAGCTAGTATTTGAGAATGGGATGCCCATAGAAGCAATTTGGAGTGGTCCTCTCTCATAAATTTGTTTAAATTTGAATTATTCTAGGAACTATTTTAAGTTGTAGCTGCTTGGATTTATTTTTGAAAATTATATTCCTTTAAAAGCAATTTGTGGTGGTACTTTCCCTGATTTTTTTTTTTCAATTTGATGCCTCTAGGACACATTTGGAGTTTAGTTTAATATTTAAGAATTTAAGAGGTGCTACAGTTATTATGTTATCAAGTGTATTGTTATTGCATCGTAAATAATCTGACAATTATTCTACAATAGCCACAAATACAGCTAGTACCTCCAGTGCCGAATTTAAGGGGGTATGGAGCGATTGCCCCGGGGCCCCAACAAATCCCTACAAGTAAGAAAACATAAAGTCAAATTTTATATTGTAGATGCTTTCATGTTTTGTGCCTACAATAATGTTTTTCCTACATGAAATAATTAGATATAAAACAAATTGATGGGTGTGCAGTTGTGATTAAAAATTAAAATCCTGCCGACCCTTGAAAGATTTACCGGTAAAGTTCCTGTTAACCATTTACAAGTTCTCGTGCTAACATTTGTTTAAAACCAAACAGTTGCTTAGTTTTTACCTTTACTCAGACACGCTATGATACAATTTAAATGGGTTTATGGGGCCCCCAAACTGTACACCACTCAGAGGCCCTCACATAAGTAAATTCGGCTCCGAGTACAACACCCGATGTGTACCTTTGATTCAAGCCCAAAAGATACTTCTGGAGCGAAACACCTGGAATCCCGAATATTCGACTTGACATTCGCCATTCATGTACCTTCCACACTTTTCGGACAGTCATCAGAAACCCGAACATTCGTCTACATTCACGAATAGTGTGGAACAAGCTTAAAAGTGTGGCTTCAATCTTTAGGCCAACTGCCGCGTCACCTTTTATTTTAGATGTAAATTATAGAATAGGTAAAGCTTGCAATATTAACCAGCAACTTAGGCTGTACAATGTTGAAGATTATTATTATTATTAGCACCGCGTCTTACTACACGTTCGAGTTATACGCACTTACGCTCATGTGTAATGGTAGGATGATTGTGAGATGAAATGGAGGACCTACAGTTTAACGTGGAATCCGAACCAACGGTGGAAGCCTGGCATTCCCCACATTCACAAGATGTCTTGTCAGAGGTGAAGGAAGGGTTTGGCATCAGATAAATCTGTGCCTGGAACGAGGATTGAACCCCGCACCCCCACTACAGAAGTCCGACATTTTACCCATAGACCGCCATGTCACCCAATGTTGAAGCTAAATTATATCTGGGGGTACGTAAACAAAGGTTGAATAACAATGGTCTACTCTAGAGGAAGTACACCCGCATTAATGTGGAGAGGGAAGAGAAAATTACAGCGAAAGTTCACATTATTAAAACCATCTCCAGTGTAACCATTTGAGATTCAAACCTCAATCTCTTTGTTATTTGCAATCCATCTACAGGATGATCCAAAATTCGCGCAACACTGTTATTCCAAGGACATTTCTCGCAGAATAACTTGTAAAATGAACATGTAGTTTATATATATGGAACACTGTAATGTTGGCTGGGTATTGTGCTGGCCGTGTGACCTTGAGACATACACTAGGTCCAGCCAGTTGAGTTACAGCATTTAAAAGTGTATGATGAGTTTTTCACGAGCAGAGCGAGTATTAATTTTGGAACATTGATTATTTTAAGGCTAATTCGTATTTAGAGTGCCAAAAATCGTTTGTGCATAGTTTTCCAGAATCAAGCGTGCCGAATTGTAGACTGTTTTCGTGGAAGAGGCAGCCTGATTGACTGAAATCTTCTGGAGGGCCTTCAAGTCTGACTGATCAAAATTTGAATGAGGTTAGGCAGTGCTTATAACAGTCACCCAGGAAGTCCCTAAGAAGATTATCACAGCAGACTAGATTGAGCTATGGAACAACGCAGAGGTGTACTAGGCGACTGAAACTTGTGCCTTAAAAAATTCACACAATTCAAGAACTCAAGGAACCAGACAAAGGGAAAGACTGTGATACTGTGAATGGTTCCAATAACTTGTGACTATGACAATGCTGGCTGTGTTTTTTGGTGATTGTGTGATTTCTAAAGGCTTGTGGCCAGCTCATTCCCCAAACCTAATGCCACCGGATTTTTTTCTTTGGGGGTACTTAAAACAGACAGCAAACAACCCTTGAACCTTGGCTGAACTGCAAACCAACATTGAGAAGTGCATTGCAATCATACCCCCAGGCAATGATTCGTCGTGTGTCTAGAAATGTGGTTAAATTAGTGAATTTGTGTTGCAGAGGAGAAGGATCACACTTTCAACACCTTATGTGATTTCCTTATGGTTTATTGTTTGGTTTACATGAGGTTTATATATTATATGGCACAAAATAGAAGTTTTTTCTTTGGGTTGAATGACTTTTGAATCATCCTGTATATTGAGATGGATGCTTAGACTTTGTGGCCACCTGTAAGAATCCTAATATACCAAAATAATATTATTATTTAAGCAAGTTTGTATGGGTGAAAACTGTTATCATTGTCTGTGTGATCCTTAAATCATTTGGTGTCATTCCAAATCTCAACAACTTAAAACATTTAAAATAAGTAATGACCCACTTTGGTGGTCACATAGTCTTAGGCGTCACTCTCACAGTAGACTAATCTGCCGATAAGAGGGAGATTGAGGTTCGAATTTTAATTGGGTCTACTGAGTTTTCCCCTCCAAAATGGTTTTCCACTATCCCTCCACACAAATGCGGATACATTTCCTCTAAATATATCTTTCCTCATCCCTAAAACCATTAGCGTAATTAGTATATAAGTGTATAACCCAAACGGGTAGTAAGATGCGGGGCTAAGAAACAGCTAATTAATGGATTTCAAAAAACCTTGTAAACACATGAAAGGTAAAAAAGAAATAAGAGGAAAGTCACAAATTACAATAAACACATTCTCCAGAACAACAACTTTTATATCTCATAAGGACTCCAGCAAATACTCTTTTTTAAATCAATTTAAATATGACAGAGATCTCTTTTAACCATACTCTAAAGTGCACTAGAAAGGTCTCATGATTGTCTAATACAGCGGTTCACAACCTTTTTTCGCTTGCGTACCCCTTGGTAACCTATTCCCTTAAATTGTGTCCTTAATTTTTAGCAAAATGTTTAGTTACTAAAGCAGTAGCATAATTTTTGACCAATCTTTTGTCTTACACTGCTGGCATATGTAGCTATTTCCGTGCACCCCCAAAGTCCTGCCACATACCCCTGGGGTTACGCGTACCCCACGTTGGGAACCGCTGGTCTAATAGATTACCCTAACTCAATTTGAGTTAAAATGGGACTTCCTCCTTTTCCCCCTGTAACATTCACATAATGGAGAGAGGGGCATATATAATCATAAGCAAACCTAGGTGACAGTAAATGTTGCAAATTGTGGGAGGAGGAGCATTCACATAGATAACTTATAAAAAACAGTAGTTCCCAAGTATTCGCGGTTTACCGCAGCCCAACTATATTTACTTTTATTTAAAGAAAAAAATAGTTTGTAAGACATAATGCCTACACCATCCCACCACTTAATCTCTTAATTGTGGGCATTGTGCTATCATATCACCATCATCATCATCATCATCATCATCATGTAATCGTCACATCAACAAGAATAGAGGATAGTAAGTTCAATGTAGTGTACAGTACACATTATTATGTATTTTAATGTTGATATCTTTCTGTGAAAATTTATCATTTAAACTTTACTGTATTTATATATGTTACATGAATATCACGTTGTATAAAAGTTCGGTACTAACCATGGTTTCACGTAAATGCGATAGATTTAGGAACGTTTTACCCGCGGAGATACTTTTCATTGAAACTTACAATTGGAACAGATGACTGCTTTTCGCAAATACACTCAGTTTAATAAATATTTAAGTAATAAAAATCTTTTGAGAAACCATATTATTGATAGGGAGGAGTTGCAAAAAATGAATAGGCCAGTTTTTTTATGCATTATGTCTTACTACCCATTCGAGCTATACACCTATGTACTAATTACACTAGAGGGTTAGAGATGAGGAAGGTTGAATTTAGAGGGAGTGTACTCGCATTTGCGAGGAGGAGGAGAGAGGATGTGTGTTAAACAATTTAGGGAAAATCATCCTCAGTACTCCCAACTCGGATCAAACCACGATCTCCCACATCATCGACAGTCTAATATATTGCAAGAGTAATACCTTAGACCATGTGGCCATTGAATAAAATCAAAGTACAATAAAAGAGTCAATTAAACTTCCTATCCCAAACCAAATTAATGCTTCCTTAACAAACAGGTTGATTTAAAAAAAAAGTTTATGAAATTTGCCAAAATAAATCAACTGTGAACGTCACAATATGATCAGAAGGCTAGTTAGTAGTTAAGGGCATTACTACCACTGGCAACTCTAGAGCTTCGCAAGGATACATGACTTCAGCTTTATTATGGTAGTGTAAGTCAAGCAGCCTTGTTGTGTCGGCATAGAGGCACAGCCGTAAGCTGATACTACGTGGGTCAACTGTTTGAACTTATGGTTTGATAATTTCGTTGGCTGGTCAGTGATGACTCATCAGAGTAGCAAGAGCTGGGAAGTGTTGATAGCTTGCAAAAAGAGAAATACATTCAGTAGAGTTCTCTTCGATTACATTTCTGGCTGGATATCCGTCATTTACGTCCGTAGTTGGTCTATCATTATGAAAAGTTCAAGTTTTTATGATTACATCTTTGTTCTGGATTGTTCCGCGAAGAGGTTCGTTTGTTCCGTTTTGATAAACCCAACAATGATAAGCTTATTATATTGGGGGAAACTTTACGGGAGG